>VZUI01046283.1:0-55717 GCA_013401135.1 Cettia cetti
CCAGCCGCCCCTTCCAGCCGCCCCTTCCAGCCGCCCCTTCCAGCCGCCCCTTCCAGCCGCCCCTTCCAGCCGCCCCTATCCCGCCTCATCCTCTCTCCAGTGCGGTCACCTCCCGCCCGCCTGCCCCCACCGCTGCCTCCCCCCGCTCCATTCCGACTCTTTCACCCAGGGAAAAAAAACAACCAGCTCGGCCCGCTGCCGCTTTCCTATGTTAATTAAATTGAATAAATATAACAAATGGTGACTAAATGCTGAGTACATTTGGACGATTCCTCCCCATCCCGGGGAAAAAAAAAATTAAAAATCCCCCAAAAAACCCAGACAAAACAACAGAAAACCCCCACCAAAGAAAAATACCCGCAGCCACGCCAGCAGTGCGTGGCGCTCCTTTCTTTCACTGTGGGCTAAGTTTTCCCGGGTTCTCCCAGCCCCGGCCGGGCACACCGTGCCCTCGGCCTCGGGCAGCCCCGGGCGGGATCGCGTTTCCATGGCGGCAGCGGCCGCTGAGGCGCCCGGCGCCTCCCTCCCGCGGCTGGGCGGGGGAGCGGGGAGAGGGGCGGCCCGGCCCGCGCTGGCATCCCCTCGGAGGCCTCCCCGGCGAGCCGGGAGGGAAAACCTAAGAGATACGGAGAGGTGATAGGGGGAAATCTTTGTTTTTCACCCAAGAGGATTACTCAAGCTCAGGGAATGGCCTGTTAGAGGGGCTGAGCGCCTCAGTGCAGCCCTTTCCAAGCCAGTTTTCCGCATCCCTGGTGGACTAGCAACAACAGCTTGTTTTTTCCAGGGGGAGGCTGGTTTTCCCCCGAATATTTCTATGTCCCTGTGGAAAGCACACTGGTGGCTTCGCAGGAGCAGAAGTGGAAAGTGGTGGCCAGCACACAAGTGAGTGCTGTGCCAGAGAAAGGGTCTGTGGCCTGTTTCTGAGCCACTGGGAGCGTGCGTTTCCAGGACAGCTCTTTGCCCAGTGCAGTTCAATACTCCACTCTCAGCCGGTCAAGATTTTACTAAAGTAACATATTTAGTGGAAAACTCAGCGATTAGTATCTCCTCGAAGGTCCCACTGCTGATCAGTGTGGGGATGACATTGTAGTCAAATTGGTCTGAAACAAAAATCATTATTCATTCAAGGGTATCTCCATTTTTCTACACATAAGCAACATTTCAGTCACAAGAAAGACCAGAACCCACAGCAGCACAGTTAATTCTTTTCATTTTGTTCACAATTTTGGTACTGAAATCTTCCATGAAAATGGAGAACAAAATGTTTTTACAAACACCAGGGTTATTGAAATAATTTAACTTTAAAATGTCAAGAACATTAAATATAGGCATCAACTGTGTAACTAGTGCTAGTGCTGTGTAACTGCATGCATTATGTCATGTCTTATTCTAGGAAACTCAAGGAAATCCATTGCTTCCAAATGATTCACTCCTCCAACCTGGCACCCAGTTTCAAGTGAGTAGTACAGAAGAGTAGCACATCCTACACATTCCCTGCAAACTTTGTTTAAAAGTCAACTTCAGGAATCCGGGATGGGCAATGCTCTGCCAGAGCCAAACTATATACAGATATAGCCTTGTGCAGAAGCCTACTTGGCTATGTAACTGTATAAACTTGTTTGATATTTTGATTATTATATTGCTGCTAAGAACTCTCACCCAAATTAAATAGTTTCAGAGAGTTGCTTTCCAAGCACATGTGAAGATTAGAAATCCCTTAAGGTTCCATTTATGGGCTATTAATTATTATTATTATTTATGTAATTCTCTTCTGTGCTAAGTACTTGTGACTCCATGTGCTTAAGGAGCTTACTGGAGGGATTCCAAAGCAAGGATGTTGCAAAGGAGGAGAGGGAAGAAAAAGCCTGCTGCTTCTTAGAGGAAAGGAGCATGTTGTGTAGGCCTCACAGAAGAAGTTGTTGTATAGAAATATATAAAAGGAGGAAAGCATAAGAAGAAGGGACAGTAGAATGGTTTCAGGTGTGTGCAAAGACAATAGAAACGGGAAGGTAAATTCTCACTGGTGATTTAAAAGATGCCAGCACTCCTTTGAATCACCTTAACTTTTAACATTTATCAACCACAGATTTGAAATGAGCCCTGCTCCCTCCTGAAATGCCTAATGTCAGCAAACTGAACAGGGATCTCTCCAAAATAGCTGTAGGAAATGTTAAGGAGAGAGCCACAAGTTAACCCCAAGGGGCTAAGGGGCTTAAGCTCAGATTCTTAAAGGTAATTAGGTACCTTTAAATACAAGTTAGACATCTAAATCTTTGAGGCTCAGGATCTTACTTAACTAACTCTGGACTGGAGGAAGTCTCCTTAATGGATTCACAGCCATGAGCCCTTTCCTGGATTTGGATCTCATTTTGTCTTGCAGAAACTGAACAGGGCATAGTTTTATGACAATTAGGCCAGTATGGTGGGGACAAATACTCTCCAGGAAACAAGAGATAGAAATGTAGGGTGGTTAGGAAATGTATAACTGGTCACTTGTGGGGAAAAGTCTACTTGGCTTTTGGTCAGCAATGAGATTTTCTTAGTATAAGAAAGCCAGTGAAAGTGAGGAGAAAAAGCTGTAATATATCATGCCATGGAGCAGAATCTCAGAATTCTCATAGGCCCTTAATTTTGATGGACGCCACTAATTTCACAGCTATATTCCTGTATTCTGGGAACATAGCAAACTTGCTTTTATTCATCTCAGGCATAAAGAGCCTTGAAATTGCAGTAACAATAATTTACACTACACACAGGAATCTTATGGTATTTATAATTAATTCCTTGAAGTATTTGTATGCGTTCTTTGGTTTGGGCCTCTGGCATATATTGCATTCCACACACAAATCTTAAGGGATTCAAAAGGATTCTGAGAACTACATTGTTAGAAACATAGTTATATATTTGCTTCTGTATAATGTTCAGCTTTTAATGAATTACCTTCTCTCTTTGTCTCTTCTGCTGCCTACTGTCATAAACCTCCAGTTTTTCTCTTCAGGAATCTCAACATTCATTGTTTTGACATTATTTGTGGTGTAATACTCAGTATTTATGAACCCTTTTCTGCTGTAATGTTATGAGGTAAATAATGAAGAGCTAAATTTAATAGCATCGAAGCTCGTTTTTATACCATGTGAGAAATTCATAGTAATAGAAAGGTTCCTGTGATTTAAAATCCAGTGGAAACAGTTTTCTTTCAAGTTCCCTGAAGCATTTACAACCCAAACATTACAGTGTTGCAACATTAAATGCCATACCTGCTGGAAATAGAATGTGAAAATGTTTGTTTCCTTTCAGTCGCTGATGGAGTGAGTCTGGAAAATTGATTTTGTTTTTCATATTTCCATTTTTAATAACTTGGAAAACAGCAAATTGAATAAGTCGCCTCCTGAATAACCATGCATCGGACTAATTCACTCCTTTTTCCACAAAAAAAAGAATGTCAAGGAGTCTGAAGCACACCCCTCTTTCTTGCTGGCAAGCTTCCTGTGCCATATCTCCTCACAAAGGACTGCAGCCCTTTGCAGCTGCTTTCCTGATCTCCACACAGCTACACAGCTCACCTCGTCCTGCCCCTTCTTCCCAGCTTCTTCCTTACAGGCTTTTGCTACCTCCACACCTGGTTAGGGTAGAGCTGTGTATTTGTGCTCCTGCTCTGCACCAGGGAACAGCATAGGAGCCCTGTCAGTGACTGAGGAGCACAAGGCCAGGCCACAGCAGCTGAAGAATTGTGAAGGATCACAACGGGAGCAGAGAACTGTCACATTGTGAGTGCTGTATAACACAGTCGTAAACGCTTCCACACCTGTAGCTGTGCAGGGAGTGTTCACTGTGGTGATTCTTACATACTATTGGGGATTCTGGAATGAATCAAAGGAATTTAAGGGCTGCTGAAACAGATTCAATTCTTGATCCCCTTGAAGCCAAGCAGAGGAAGAGCTGCCTTGGTACGTTAAGCCACTTCTGCATCCCATCCCCCATCTGTGCCTTTGAGAGATGATACAGCTCAGCATTAGGTGTCTCATTATCCAAGCAAGCAGATCTGGTATAAATCTAAAAGGTTTTCATGGCAGGAAGTAGTAGGTGGAGATATCCTAAGGGCTGGAGCAAGGCTAAGACACAGCTGCCAGGGAAACTCGGGTAGATGAGTGGGTGGGAGGAGGCAAGAACATCCAGGCAAGAGAGCACCTTCCCAGGGATGAGAACAGCTGAGAGAAAGTTATTGAGAGAGTGTATCTGTGCAGCAGGGGTGGGCTTTGTCCATTGCTCACTTTAAGACCAGATGTGGAATGCAACTCCCTCCATTGTGTTGTAAAGAAGTGAAACAGGAGAAGTGTCAGCCTCCTCTCTTACCTCTCTACCTTTCTCCTCTCTCCAAGTAGAAGAGGAAACCTTATGGAATTAAGACATTCCTTCCTTAAAATGAAAAATGACCTTTTCACTCCATCCATTATTCCTTTCACATTGTTAATTGATTGTGCTGTTGTTTCCAGGAAAAAAAATGTCTGAGGAACTTCAGTCTCTGCTGGAGCCGAAAAATGTTCTAAACTGAGACCTAGCCCTTAAGTTTAGAAATGGAAAGTGAGCATCAGAAGACATGCATGGAATCCAGCTGTATTGCCTTCTTTATAGGGCCTAATTCTATTTGTTCTTGAAGGCTACTCTGAGGAATCATCACTAGGAGGCTGCTGGTGCTTTCCAAGGACTGGGTGGGCTGAAGCACCTGCTGAAGCCATTGTCTAAGAGGATATCAGGAGGATGTTTAGGATGTAGGCTGGTAAGAGGCCATGCTCCCGCTAAATCTGGTTGCTTACCAACTTCTCCCAGGGAAGATTTTTTTGGGAGATCTTGCAACAGTAATTGAGAGGTCTGCCTGTGGGTTAAAGCAGCTCTTAGAAAGTTGCAAGTAAGAACTTGATATGAAACACTTCTATAGCAGCAAAATCCTAACTCCAGGTGGGAAGTGTAAACTTGCCATTGTCAGCTGTGACCAGGTGCTCACAAGCTGGCATTACAAATAACACAGAGGTATAGATGTCTTTGCTGGAACTGGAGTGCAAGGGTGTAACAGCTATGGGCTCTAAGGCAGTATTTCACATTCATGTGAATGTAACAATCTTTGGCCTTGGATGTAAGGTTCATAAAGCCTGCTACTCAGCAGATAAGACAGTGGTTAAGACTTTCTCTTTTTCCTTTCCTAAATGAGCTTTACACATCTGGATTTAGTCCCTTTGTTTTGGGAGCAGTAGCAAATATTTGTCATGTGAAGATACTCTCTACAGACATCAGACCATTTGTATTTTTTAAAAAGTGATTTTCAGCTTGTTGCTGCAGACAAATGGGTTCTCCCAAATCAACTGGGGCGGACAATACAAAGAAGATAGAGAAACAAGTCTGCCTACTGAGACTTCATTTCTATATCCTTTTACAAAAACAAAACTGAAAGTGCAGGTTCTTCAAAACACTGAAGTGAATGTGTTCATCTAGGAAAGTATAGTTAAGTCTCTTCTAGGGGGAAAATGATTCATTTGACTTACAGTAGGAAAAGAGGATGATTTCCTTTGTTTAAGACCCGCTGGAGAATTCCTTTTTTGGAAACTGTGCAGTTCCCCATATTTGGGAGAATCTGTTTGCTGTTTCCTAGGGGTGTGTTCTAACTGTGAGAACAGCCTAGATTTAAAAAGCAGAGGACTTTCTTCATGCTAGGAATGCAGGCTACCAAGCTGCTTTAGCTACTTCTCTATCCAACTGAACAGTTGTCTTTCATCTGAATATTGAATTTAGCTATCTGTTTGGAGAATACAGATTGAATGACCATCTTGTTACTGTGTCCTTTTTGGACTGTAAATTTTAAACAGATATTAGTTTTAGCCATTTTTCTGAAACAACAGGTGTTTTGATTAGGAAAGTACAGGACATAGCAATAGACAAGAGATTATGCAGCTGGAATAAATTTTCTCCATGTAAAAGTCTGTATTTACCACGGCTCCAAGAGTGTTTTGCATTCACTCATTCACTAAAGTGACAGCATGGGATTTTGCAGAATGGTGTTTTTATTCATGGCAGAAAACTAGTAAATGTCGATGTGACTGGGAAAATTCCTTAGGATTTATGTTTTGAGTTAATGCTTAATTAGACTTTGCAAAAGCCAACCAGTCTGATGAGTGGTGAGATAGGAGTCAGGTCAGACACAAAATCCCTATTATAACATCAGTAATAACATTATAGCACCATAACTAGTAGCTTTGTTTTCAAAGTATGCCGTAAAATGTGCTCTGAGTTGAAATATAGTGTATGTAATTAGATTTTCCTGCAAAACTTGTTTCTGGAGGGCTAATATTCCCAACTGCTCTTGGTTAAAAAAAAAAAAAAAAAAAAAGGTAGAAAGAGAAAGAAATTCAGAGAAAAGCTATAGAAAACACATTAGAGCTCCTTGCAGAAGGGAAAAAACCTAAGTTTTCAATCTTCATTGTCTAATTAACCTGTAGTTACTTCTGACTTCTCCATTTCTGCAATGTCAGAGTACAGCTGCATCTCAGTGCTCACCAAAAATTGCTGGGATCAAACATAAGACAACTGTTTGACTTCATCAGAATTGCGTTGAATATTTGCCTGTTACTGCTTTGATCACTTTATTTTCTCCTTGTGTGGCTGTAGCATTCCTTGGAGGGGATGTACAAGCCCAAGAGCTGGGTAGTGGGACCTGGGTAGATGCTACAGGTTGCAAGATTAGAGGGAACTCATGCAGGTAGGTAATTAAGTGCAGGGCTTCTCTTTCTTGTACAACAGTCATAGTCAGATGTCTTCTCCAAACATAAAGAGCTTGTGGGACAGAAGATGAGAAGTTGCAGGTCTTCGTCCTATTCTGGAACAATTTAACCTGCTAAAAGGTAACCATAGGCCTTATTTTTATGTTCTGTGTGTGGTCAGTAGAGGCATCTAAGAAAGACTGGAGATATGGAGACTGCACATGGGCTGCACATTCTGCATCTAGGAAAGCTTCTCCTTGCAAAATGAAGAGCTGTTCCTGAAACAGCTGGGGGTCATGCTATACTGAGGACTGAAGGGGAAATTAGTCATCTACCATGGAGCAAAAGGAACAAAAAGATGATAAACAAAAACAAAGTCACATGATTTTTTTAGTTATTTTTATTTCTAAACGTACTTTCTTCTGGTAAAAGAGTCAGAAGCCAAGGATTTTGAAGGGAGAAGAGTTACAAAATCATCCTGTCTAATATTTTTACTGATGACCTGGAGGAGGGGATTCAGTGCAGGCTTAGTAAGTCGGAGGAGATCTCCAGTGTTGATCTGCTGGAGGGCAGGAAAGCTCTGCACAGACATCTGGACAGGCTGGATCAATGGGCTGAGCCCACCTGTATGAGGTTTAACAAGGCCAAGTGCTGGGTCCTGGGTCATGACAACCTCTACAGCACTGCTACAGGCTTGGGAAAGCAGCCCAGTGGAAAAGGACCTGGGAGTGCTTATTGAAAGCCCAACAGAACATGAATCACTGTGTGCCCAGGTGGCCGAGAAGGCCAATGGCATCTGTCTTGTGTCAGCAAAGGTGTGTCCAGCAGGATCAGGGCAGTGATCATCCCCCTGTACTCAGCACTGGCGAGGCTGCATGGAAATGTGTCCAGTTTTGGGCCCCTCACTACAAGAAGGACATTGAGGTGCTGAAGCATTTCCAGAGAAAGGCAACAGAGCTGCGGAAGGGTCTGGAACACAAGACCTATGAGGATCAGCTGAGGAAACAAGTTTGTTTAGCCTGGAGAACAAGAGTCTCAGGGGAGACCTTATTACTGTCTACAACTCCCTGAAAGGAGTTGTGAGTGTTGGTCTCTTCTCTGGGGCAACTAGCGACAGGACAAGAGGGCGTAACCTCAGTCATAACCACAGAGGTTCAGGTTGGCCATCAGAAGGAATTTCTTCACTGATAGAATGGTTTAAACACTGGATCAGGCAGCCCAGGGAAGTGGTAGAGTTGTCATCTCTGGAAGTAGTGGAGCCTGGAAATGTTCAAAATGTGAAATGTTCAAAATGTTCAAAAAATGACTGACACTTAGTGCTATGGTTTAGTTTGCCTGGTGGTGTTTGGTAAAAATTTGGACTCAATTAACTTGGAGGATTTTTCCAGACTAAATGATTCTGTGATTCTATGATAATTGTAGGTGACCTTGGCTTTTTCTGTTCTCCTCTTCAGTGGAGTATTGGAACTTCTTTTTTCCTTTCTGCACAACAGATCAAGTGCACCAAAGAGTGTCTGTACTGCTGCAGAGAAATGTGAAAAATATGCTACAGCCTCACATTACCTGGAGCCCACAGGCTCCCCTCATCACTTGGCAGCCAGCCAGAGCAGGGCGGTACCCACCCATGCTAGGGGCACAGTTTTGCCTTTAGAACTCTGTAGTTAAAATATAAATATGTTTGCCTTTGAAACCCTGTAGTTAAAATATAAATATGTTTCCTCCTTATGATAGCATGAAGATACCTGAAACTTTGCAGTAGCTAACTGATACTGAAATATTCTGCTGCTTACACTTGGCAAGTCCCTTCATTACTAGTTCTTCCAATATTTCATGCTTTCACAGAGATTTGGCCTTCTAATCACTTTTGTGTCTGTGCTAGTTTTTCATTAAAGCTATTCTTTCCCTTTCAAAGACATTGCATAAACTACTTCAGTGCAAAGATCTCTCAATGTAAATCAGTCTCCTTGTTTTTATGAATTTGCACTTTTGGCAGTATTGGTGATTTTCAAAGAGATCAGAGACTTTCAATTCTTTAATATACAACTAACTGTTAATGAGGTTCTGCTGCAATTAAATCTAAATAAAGGTTTTCTAAATATTTAGCTCTGTTAATATTGTTCAGGAATAAAATAAATGTACTTTGTTCTTATACCCAAACATCACAGGTTACAAAGATTCAAAAAAGCCTCTAGGATTGTTGTTTCAGCTTCATACCTAAGAAAGAAATGTGAAGTTGCACTATTGATCGAGTTCTGATCAAGTCAATGTGGGCCTGAGAAGACAGTACGTTTCACAAAATGGCTGTATTAGGTTTGTGTGGCAAGTTTTTAGTTGCAGGGAGGCTACAGGGGTGGCTTTTATGAGAAGATGTCAGAAGCTTCCCCTTGTCTAACTGAGTCAATGCCAGCTGGCTCCAAGATGGACCCACCACTGGCCAAGGCTAAGCCCATCAGCAGTGGTGGTAGCATCTCTAGGATAATGTATTTTAGAAAGAGAAAAAAAAGCCAAAACATCAAGTTGGGTAGGGAGAAGGAGTGACAATATGTGAGATAAGCATCTTTGCAGACACGAAGATCAGTGCAGAAGGAAGGGCAGGGGGTGCTCTCTGCACTGGAGCTGGAATTCCTTTGCAGCCCATGGAGCAGACCATGGTGAAGCAGCTGTGCCCCTACAGCCTGTGGAGGACCATGGGGATGCAGAGATCCACCCAGAGCCCATGGAGGAGATGCAAGCCAGAGCAGATGGATGCCCAAAGGAGGCTGTGACCCCATGGGAAGCCTGCAGCAGGCTCCTGGCAGGACCTGTGGCACCATGGAGAGAGGAGCCCACGCTGGAGCAGTTTTCCTGGAAGGACTTGTGACTCTGGGGGGGACCCACACTGGAGCAGCACATGAGGAACTGCAGTCCTTGGCAAGGACCCATACTGAAGAGATTGGTGGAGGACTGTCTCCCATGGGAGGGCAGGGGAAGAATGAGAGTCTTCTCCCTGAGGAGTAAGAGGCAGAGACAATGTTTGATGGACTGACCTCAACCCCAATTCCAATCCCTTCACTGCTGGGAGAGAGGAGGGAGAGGAAATTGGGAGTAAAGTAAAGCCCAGAAAGGGGAGTGTGAGTGTGTGTGGGCAGTTTAAGGTGTGTTAAGATTTAGTTTTTATTCCTATTATCCTACTCTGATTTGATTGACAACAAATTAAACAAGGCGGGTCTTTCTGCCCATGATGGTAACTGGTGAGCAATTTCTCCCTGCCCTTCTCTCAACCTATGAGCCTTTTGTTAATTTTTTTTTCTTCCTGTCCAGCTGAGGAGTGGAATATTAGGTGGGCAACTGACATCCAGCCAGGGTCAACCTACCACATTGTTTTCTGAGTTTATCAGCACTTTAGACAGAAGTAATTTTTTAGACAGTTGTAATCTGAAGTGAGAAATGTGCAGTGATGATTAAGGCTGGCTGAGCTGTAAGAACAAACTTACTGTCATAATGTTCCTCAAGCCCTCCGCAAATAGCCCCTGCTCAGTTATTTTCAGGGCACATATTTGTGTCTCTATTAGTTTGACCCATTTGGTCTAAGTTAGGAGTGTTAATCTTTTGTTGGTTTGAGCCAGTCATTCTGACAGCTACTTAACAGTTTGTTCAGTGTTCATATTATCACCTTCTTTAGCCTAATGTACTATCTTGATACTGAAATGTTACAAGCCAGTACCAACCCATGGAACAAATATAAAGAAAAAATATGACATTTCCTGACAAATTTTGGCAAAGTTGCTCAAACAGTTGCCGTGAGTATGAAAGCATTTAGAAGATGAGCCCATTTACTTGTTGCCAGTGTCATTGTTTTATCCTTGGTCTTGCGCCATTTTTCCCCATAAAACCACAAACTCCATTGTTGGAGCTAAGATTATGCAGGAATTTAGCCTTTTATTTTCTTTGCCATTGATAATTCAAGTGGTTGCAAAGAAAAAGAATTGTGTTCCATAAGACATTGGAATTTAGAAAGAAAAAAGCAGTGCTTAAAGTTTTCATGGCTTCTGATTTAGAGAGGCCTGACTTACTGCAACTGAGTACCTGTCTGCACAGGTGCTATGATGGCAGGGAAGCCATGGAAGGAAGTTTACTAATTATTTTATAATAATTTGAAGTGCTTATATTTCTCTGTATGCATTTTTCATAGTAGCTGTAGCTGATTCTTAGATTAAAATAAAGTGGTTGGATAAACAGATTCCCATGATTTCAATAGAAGGTTTGTTTGGCATTTCAATTCACTTCTTTGAGGAGCATTCACCTGTGACAGATTACCATGACTACTAATTTATGCCTCAGCCTGTTTTACATTAGTTGTCCCTTCCTGACTCCAATAACAATTTGTTTGTTTAGTTTGTGGCAGATGTGCCAAGCTTGAGGATTAAAAAAAATGAGTATCTTCTCCTCCACACGTCCCCCAGTTAGGTGCCTCCACACTGTGGTTATTTATTTTGAGCAACATTGTTAGGTTCTTTTATTTGCTTTCTGGTTTCTGAGCTTGAGAGTGGACCTGACTCACATTTTCCAAGCACTGTGCAAGTGCTAGGAGGGATTGCTTGGTTTGTTTTTTTTCTGTAGCAAAGTTCTGTTCTACTGCAGTCTCCCTATTCCTACAATACAAATCTTGAGAAAGAAAACCTATTATAAAATGAGGTGCAACAAATCCACAGAAGCTGGCATCTTACTGTTGAGCATTACTTAAAGATGACAGAGAGCTCAGAAACAGTGCATGGTGGTCTGTTTGTTGCAAGATGAGAACAGTAGGTATCCATATTAATTGCTGTGTCAAAATATTATGTTCTAGCCAGGAGTAAGAAAATTACAGCTGGTACGTGATTCCAGTTGTCACGTGATCTTTGAAAAAAACAAACCCTTACTGCTTTATGGACAAGCCAACAATTCCTGAACAGTAATTTATGATGAAAGCAGGCCAGAAAGGCTACCAGCATCCAGCCAAAACCCACCACTCATGCAGAACAAGACTTGCAGAAGATGAAGGTAATTTTTTAATTCTAAGTACTTACAGCTCCCTGTTGTATTAAATCTCTGAACTGTGACTGCACAGCTCACTGATAGGGGCCTCTTTCCCCTCAGGATGTTGGTTCTCTGGTGGCTGCCCCTGCTACACTGCACCCTCCTCCCCAGCCACTTTGACAAGGCTGTACAATCACCTCCAGTCCCTTCAGCCTGACTGGCCTCGTTTATTCAAGGAGCTGTTACAGTTCTGGCTACAAAGCTATTATTCTGCAAAACATCTGAGAGTAAAAACTTTCATCCAAGTGCACACAGTGAATTTCCACTCCCTCAGATGAAACAGCCTCATAGAATTCATTCCTTCCCTTTTCCTGATATGCAAGTGGGAAAAATATATTGCAATCTATCACATTAAGGAAAATTGCTGGAGTATGTAGAGATTTTCCCTCAGTCTGGTCCCAATTACATTTATTTTCTACTTTAAATGCGACCTAGTGTGCTCATAGCAGTTTCAATGCTAGAGTGCTCTGCTGTGGTCCCAAATAGAGCTTTGTGTATCCCAACTCCATTTTGTGATTCCCTCAGTCATATATATTGGCCCAATTTTTTCTTTATGTCAGACACTGAGAGCCTAAAAGCCTGAAACCAAAGCATTAAACCATTACAAACCCATTAGAAGAGAAAGTTTTGAGATGCAATTGTCATTGCTAAATTAGTTATTGCTAAAATTGTCATTGCTAAATTTGCTACATAGCTCACAATTTGCTACATTGGTCTAATTTCAGGTATCATTTGCCCTCCTCCAGCATAAAGCCACCTTAAAGGAAGAAAAAAACCTGTATGGACTGGTCTGCATGTAATATTCTTATGCTATAGAGTTGTGGCATTAGGCATATTAGCCCATATGTTTCTTTGAATTTAATGTAGGATTGTGATTCAGTATGCTTGAGGAAAGTAAATTATGTCTGTGTGTCTGCAAAAAACCACAAAATCCAAAAATAAAATACTGAGAACCTGACTGTAAAAAACCTAGCCTTGATTTGGCCAACCTTCCAGCCACAATACTAAAATCTTAATGCAAATCAGCAGCCACAAGCAACCTACTGTATTTACTTTGCAATCAGGACAGAGAATGTGCTAGAAACAACTCATGAGAAGGAAATGAGCATGCTCAGGAGTCCTGTAAATTCGTTGCAGGAGGTGCCAGGCTGGTGCTGCATTTGGCTCTCAGTGCTATTCTGCAGAGTTAACTAAAACCAGTGTGGCTGATTCCCTCCTTCCTGTGGGGTGTCAATAGGCCATACACAGAAAATCACAGAATGTCTGAACTGTTTGGATGGCAAGAGACCTTGTCTCATCCCAAGCCCCCTGCCATGGGTAGGGACACCTTCCACTGGACTGGGTTGCTGTTTCAACTACATCTGGGGTGAGTGGATTAAAGCAGATAAAAGAAGTGTTACCAAAGACATAGGTTAGGGAGTGGATCTCCAAATGCTCTTTTAGATCCCTTGCTGAGAGTTTGGTATTTGTTCTGCAGAACATGCCAGTACCAGTGTCAAAGTACCTGATAAACCTCAAGCTCTTTCCTTCCAGCAGCTACAGCAAATCTGTTCCATCACTGGGAGATGGATGCTGGTAGGAAAACCAATTCCAGTTCTGGCTACCTAAAAGCTGAAGTATCAAGACATAAACATTAAGGCAATTTATGACTTCTCTTGCCTATAATGGCACTGTTTTCCAAATCTCTTCACATCTCCTTTGGACAAAAGACAATCTAAACCTTCTTAACACCAAATTTTCAGCTCCTCAGCAGAACACATACTGTCCTTTGGGATGGGGACAAGATGGTTAACAGACAGTAGAGGTGCAAACAAGGGGCAGAGTATTTTAAGCTCACTGTTGTGTTGTCTAATTCAGAAAATAAGTTATAAAATTGAAACTGAAGTTCTGATGGAGATTGCAGTGGAACTATCATGACCTATCCTCTTTAAAGAATTATACATCGAAAGCTCCAATAACTGTACATACCTTTATGCAAATTGTTATCACATACACTGGGAAAACTTCATCCAGGTTTAGTGGTGACCACAGCCCCTTGTTGCTGTTGATATATCTTTATAATAACACAGTTAGGAAGTTAAAAATAACAGTTAGGAAGAAAAAAAACCATTTCAGATACCAGTATTTCAGCTTATTTTTTTTTTTTTTTTTTTTTTATGGTACTGTACCTAAAATTTAAAGAGAAAAGCATGCTAGTGAGGTTCAAGCTTTGCTCCAATAATTAAAAAGCCTTGTGAAATGCTGAGAGAGCAAGCCCTGGCTTTTGTTTTACAAGCACTTGGCAGGTAATAAATAAAGCATGAGAGAAACAAAGGAAGTAAAATTGTGCCAGCCCTCAAAGCACCTTAAGGTTCATTAATTGCCAGAAGTATTTTCTCAGTGAAGGGAAACTGCTTGTACAAGGCGAGATGCAAAGCAATCCATATTGGCAGCATTCTGTTTGCCCATGTCTTACCCGTTTTGTTTCATTTTTCTGTATCACAATTTTTTGGGGTATTAGCAGCTTGAAACAGGGTAAGTTCAAGTTTGATTAGTAATGAACATGCCCTTAGAAATTCTACAATTTTTACTGCTGCGAGCAGTCAAGTGCATTGTGATCAAACATGTATTGGATAGTTAAGCACTTTCAGTAGACCAAGCATGTGGCTGTGGCAACCTCCATGTTTGTGAAAGGATCTGACTGTTGCAGTATGGACTGTTCAGCAAGTCTTCACGCCCCCAAAATCCCTACATCTCAAAACTGAGGAAATTTTCATGTCAGTCAGTTCAGCCCTTTTTGCATCCGTGATTTGTCAGTTTGGTGTAATAGAGTTTAGTTTTATATTAATTCCTCCATTTGATTTATTTAATGTTGGAAGGAAATACCTGGCACAAAAGATATCCATGATAGATTTCTGTCTGATCCATATAATTTCTGGTACCTGATTGTGTGAAAAATGTCAGTCAATTGAAACTAGAAGTAGCGTGCAAAGAGGCCCTCACCATTAGCCCCTGAAAAAATGCAGAAAGATTTTTGCAAATTAGTTTGCTTATTTTTAAAAGAGCCTGGGTCCACTGGACAGATAATTGAAAATTCAGATATACAGAACCAAATTTAATCTTTAGGCTACAGATACAAAATTTCATTGACTTCCAAGTGCAACTGACAGTTAAACTGGTATCCTAGGTTTAAGCCTGTTCTGTAGGCTTCTATTCTGATTATTTTTTACTGTGAATCTGCTGTTGTGCCTTCAGTCATCCTCAGCTCCTGCATGTCTGTCAAGAGCTATCTGTATATTGTGTACAATACTTACTTGGATCTACAAGACCCAGAAGAAAAACCCTGTGCTGGTTCAAATTACACCTGTTTTCCCTGTGAAGTCTTAGGATTTATTTTCTGGTAATAGAACAATAACCAGCAGTTTTAGTTCTCAGTCCATAGAGCCTGCTTAAAAAGCTTGACATTTTTGCACAATTTCAGCCAAGTCAGTGGGACTGGCATCTGGAGGGACTTAAGTGCTCTCCTGCCCTTAAAAGATAAAAGCTGTAATAACAACTTCAATTTGAAAAGAAATGAAGAGCAAAGCATTATATATATATATTTACTATTGTACTTTGGTATTCTAGGGCTGCACTGTTACATACCTCAGTTTCTAGTAGAAATGCATGGGACTGTGCATGCTTAAGCTTCTTTATTAGATGTTTTATGAGAAAGTATGACAGACTTGACAAGAAATTAATGGCTAAATATAACTTTACAGCTACATGTATCTTTACATCTTCCTGAAATCTAAAGTTTGTACAGACTTGCTTTAATTACCTAATTATAAAACAATACATAATGCCAAAAAGCTATCAGTTGACATTATCTGTGTATGTCAGCACCAGTTTGTTTCACTGAGCTTTTGCTTAACTTCTGACTCCCTTTAATTTTTGTACTCTATAGATCTATCAAAGGTAAATAACCCAGCTTTGCCCACAATAAGATACTATGATATTTTCTGCACATCAGTGTTAGGAATCTTATCATAAGTAGCAGCCACTTCTAAAGCAATTCTGATCTAAAGAATTGGATTCCAATCTGAGGATTTCCTTGGCAGACATAGCATTGCCTGATTTTCAGCGGCACTGTTTGCCATGGCTAAGGTGAAAGTTGTTACACCACACTGTTTTGTGAAATGAAGAATAAGGATAAAGGATAAGTCTTACTCTTTGACCCAAGTAGCTAAAAAACCCTGGAGTTGTCTGGATTTGTGAAGGCAACAGTGGAATGGCTTTTCCCTGCATCCCTCTATACTAACAAATCCTGTTTCCCTCAGCAGAGAACAGGAATGAACACTACTTGGAGCACACATACCAGCACTTAGCTGGCAAAAACCTTTTCCAGGCCTTTCTCAAGGTCCTGTTGCTGTAGGTTGCTGGCCATCAAGCCAAACTCCATCCCATGGAATCAATTCAGTACTTCAGTTCTTCAATCACCCAGATGGGACTGGCTGAGAGCATGCAGGAGCTGTAAGTCACCCATCTGCCTGACCAGCAGATGAAGGCTGAGGGAGGTACCCTCAAACATCTGAAATCCACCATCTGGATTGAGCCCTATCTCCCTTCATGTGAAAGGGGTTTCTTTTATAATGATTAAGAAAGCATAAGCAGCTCCTGGGTTAAGTTTGCCATGTTTTAAAGCAGATGTGTGAAATGGGTGAGGTGAGCATAGAGAACCTGTGTGAGATGCAATTCAGTGCTGACATAAATCTTGCACGTGCCTTTGATTGCGTGGAAAAGCATGCCTGTGTTAAGGGGAGAGATTGGGAATGTTTCATATGCATCATCATAAATTAAGAGTAGCAGCCACATTCTCCAATGCTAAATAAGTGTAACTCTTCCACTATTTCCAGCATTTGCAAGCAGATTCTTTTTCCTTTAGCTAAAAAATATTGCCTGCATGCTTTCTCTTTCTTCTTTTTACTTAAGTTTATTGTTTGTTAGAAAGTCTGGCCTCTTTCCAGAAGGAAGAAGCTTTGGTGACTCTCCTGCTGGCATAAGTCAGAGAAACACATGGAATTTTTATTCTTCGTTTCCATCTTAGCAGCAGCAGTTAGAAATAACCATCCAGCTAACACTTAGAAAGAATGACAGCTGCACAAAGGTTTTAGGGACAGAAAAATCAAACTGAGTGAAAAAGTCTGTTAAGGATTTAAACACCATTCTAGAGACTGACCTGGGGACACCAAAAAAGACATTTTGTTTATCAGAGGATCACTTTTATTTAAGAATATGAATGTGTACATTAAGTAAGATAATTAAATACAGAGAAAAAAACACTATTTGAACAAGTTGTGTTTTCCAAGAAGGGCAGTAAAGCTTATGAAAGGTCTGGAGCACAAGTTCTGAGAGGAGCAGCTGAAGGAGTGTCACACTCTTCAGCAGTAGCCAAAGGCAGTTGCATGGATACAAGCGTGGGAGCAAGACAGGATATGCCACATTTCCCTGGAAGCAACAGCAGCTCAGGGACTGGAGAGTATGAGAGAGCACTGCACAGAGGGATCACAGCACTGTGATTCCACAACATGGGGAGCTTTAAAATCAATACTGGCATTTGGTAAACAAGTAAAGATAAATGGACTTTTTTGTAATTTCACCATGGTAATTTATAAAAGAAAGGTGAAGGGCAAAGGACTGGCTCTTGCTTCTTCTTCATTTACACACTTACAGCTGGGTCCATGCAGATTCCTGCAAATCAAAGCTACTGTTCCTATTTCACTTCTTGGTGAGGATCAAATAGGCTCTGAGGAGATGTTTATAAGGGAATAGACTGGGATTCAGGAAGATATTTATCTCTGAAAAAAACCCTTAATTCTTCAATTAAAATTAACTCTAAAAGCAACTTAGAAAGAAGGCTCTCTATCATTCTTAACACATTCTAATTTAATTCCAAACACTGCTTTTCTTTCCTTCCATCTCATTTTCCAAAAGGCTATCCAATGCAGCAATTTAACAAAATTTTAATTTGAGAATTCTTTGTGCCAATCTGAAGAACACAGATTAGAGTCTATGCAAAAGCTATCTGATTGTTTGAATATTTTGCACAAATGAAAACAACAGGCAAGCTCTTTCTAATGAAAGGTGCTACATGGCTGAAGATGATTGGAATTTCCATTCAAGACATTTCAAATAAAGAAAATGCCTGCAAGAGCTACAAAGAAAAAATCAATTATCAAAGAAAAACAAAAGAATATGGCATCCATGTTTTCAAAAATGAAGTCCTATAATTTCTTCACCACAATTCCTAAATTAAATTTCATGGATTGTTATGAACTGGAAGTAGGATGCTCAATCTAAGGTCTACCAGCCAGCCTAGTTAGAAAGCATTTGGACAGCAAAGGTCTTCTCTGCATTTTTGACTGATTCCTATAACTATCTTTTAGACTAGATTTTTTTTTTTTCTCTGTAGTGTATTAAAGTGTTTGCAAAGCCTTAGGGCCATCAAGAAATTCCCCAAGACTCTGTGTGACTTGAGCTAGTAAGTATTTCAATATGAATTCAGCATTTAAGGCTATGCAGTAAATTTCTTTCAGACTGCCCCTTAGCATTCTCAGTGATCAGTATCACTCATCAGCCCCTCAGATACTTACATAAATTAAGACCTGGATGTTTGAAGACACTAAGGTAAAACTCAAGTGCTTTGAAAAATCAGGGCCTATAAACTTGTCAGATTTAATGAAATATTTGACTAAACCTCTTCAAATTAAAGAACTTGCATTTAAAGAAGTTGAAATTAATGATCCAGAATTAAATATTTGCTTTGGATTTGCCAATTATCAAGAGTAACTGATAAGAACAGTAAGTCTGTGTATGACCAGACAAACTGGAGCGTTCCAATTCCATTATGAAGCCTCTCAGAATTGGGGTGGCTGTTCTCAGAATCTCTTTGTAGTGCTGCCCTGGCTGTTGCTGCTTTACAGTGACAGTCACCCTTCACTGGCTTATGTGGGAATCACAGAACAACTTACATAGGTTCAAAAAGATGGTGATAACTAAAATGATTTTTCATGCAGGCATAAAGATCCACCACTGTCACATCCAGAGCTGCATAACTAAACTGAGCCACTAAGGCTTAACTGGGTGTGCCTCTTTTGCTGGAGTAGGCTGAAGGGCAGGTCCTATGACATAGGGACTCAGAACCTAAAAAAAACCCAGACCACTCTTGCCTGAAAACAGCAGCAGGACACTCACCAACTGCCACAATCAAATATGGGATTTGCATCAGGTCCATTTGAGAGAAGCAAAAATACTGTTTGTCCTGCTTAATCCAAGTTTCACCCTAGCCCAGCATCTTCAGAGGGCAAACACTTTTAATCCTGGTGGGTAACAGACACTCCCACAATTAATTCAACATCTGTTCACCACTTTGAGTCACACCTAACAGATGGGCCACATCAGCTGGGAAAAAAAATTAAATGGAAAGGGCACCTCATCAGTTCCCTGACTGAAACACTTTGTGACATATTGCAAATGGCCATTAAAAAGGAAGGAAGACAGCTGTAGGGGAGGATGTTATCTTTAAATTGTACCCATTAATACTGTGCAGGTAGGAACAAACCCAGACTCTGTTTTGAATCCTGCACCCCAAAGCCATCACCTTCCCCCTGCTCCCTCCCAACCTCACTCTCTTTACCGGGCAAAAGGTGGCAACTTCCTTCCTACAGCTGTAGGCATTCCACCCTCCATCAGGGAGGTATGATTGCTGCTTGCTTTGCATTACCACAGGACAATCAGTCTGATCTCTGGAAGGTGCCCAACTTGTTTAAAATATGTCTATGAAACCTCTTGATGAAGTTTCCCACTTTGCAAGATCAGTAAGAGTTTGATTAGTGATTTTTGTGACACCAGAATAATTAGATGGCTGGTTTCCAAGCTAACCCTTGTTATGAGCACACACAATTGTACTTCGAGCAACTGGGCACAAGAACAATCAAGTACAGCTTAGCTTCTCACATTACCAGTCATCTTTTTTCATTTGCAATGTGCTTCATGAACATTAATGATTGCCTGTCAAAATGTAGCTTGTACAACCGTGATGAAGATTTAATCAGACTGAAGAAAGATTATAATCAGTGTTATTGTGAGCACGTAACGTGACAGAGGGACAGTAGAAGATTTCTGAACAAATTCTGAACTATATAAATGCACTCCCTTGTGTTAAGTGGCAATTTGTCAAAATACCTTAAGTAATTTGTTGTCCTTCCTAGGACCTAACGTTGCAACTAAGAAGGAAATGGCTTAGTTGGAGAAATGCTACTTTTGCCAATGGATAGGACATAAAAGTCAATGGTTACTCACCTTTTCTTTGACAGATTTATTAAAAAAAGGAAAGGATTCTAGGCAGGTCCAGTCAGGGGCCCAAAGAGCTGCCGAGTTTCATCAGCTTTAGCTCTGTGCCTGCAAATAATTTTGCAATTGTTTCTGTCCACCTTCCCCAAACTGGTCTGTTACAGACAGAACACGGAACAGGCACTCAGGCCACCCCAGACAGCTCCTTGTGCATGCATGACTCACCTGGACATTGCTTGTGCTGCTCTCTCTCAACCAAAATTACGATGCAGGGCACAAGGAAGTATTGCCACTGGATCCCATGTTCAGTCAGTACAATTCCAAGAAGTATTCACCACACAGCCACAGAAAAGGACTAAGTGAGGGTTTCCATTGTGGCAATCGCTGTTGCCCAGCCAGCCCTCTTCAGCAATATGCTCAGCAAACAAAGCACAGGCTAACAATTTTATCCCTAATGTTTTTCAGAGGAGTACTGGAAGTCCCTGTGAGAGCAGAGGCATTACAACACCCCGTGAATCGTTACCTGAAAAGCCTTAGGACAGAGTGGTTGTGAGTTCTTCCCCTGCACCATGTTAGAAATAGGCCACAAAAAAACACATCCACAACTTATAACTAATCCTGCTAACACCACTGTGCCCACCTTAGTCACTGCTTCCAGTAAAGACAATGTGCTGCACCAGAACACTTCTAAAATGAAAGGTAAAGATTTTGTTGGTTTCAGCTTCATTAAAAAGAAACAAAACCTGAGCCACAGCAGGATACTGAAGCAAGACAAAATAAATGAGGACGTGCAAGACTGCAGGTACTGCTTCATCAGCAGGAAAAGAAATACTCTTCTCACTCCCAGCCTATGCAGCATCACACTGCTAAAGAAGTTGAGTAGGAAAATCTGCCAGTAGTTATCATAGTTTGTAAATTGCTTTTTTCAGTAATTATTTTGGAAGTTAAGAAATTCTATGTTCTCATTTTGGTCTTTGGTAGCGTTGATGTAAGCAGAAGCAGCACAACTCTAGGGTAGCACCATTTGCCTTATTCCTGTTAGTTCTGCGATCCAATGAAAGCAGATGCATAAATGGTTGACCAGTCTATGCACATTTCAAGGAAATTTTCCTTTAACTAGCTTCAGTTTGGTCCTACAGACAGGGAAGCATTTGTGGTTGGAGCATATCAGGAGCAGTCCTGAAGTATGCCTTCAATTAGTTTTGTCCAAAAGGAATTCATTGAAGTGATCAGGGAGCTCTGCTATGAAAACTACAGGTGTGTATTGGGGGTGATGGAGAGCTCTGCCTCAGGAGTGACCTCCTGATCTAAACTAACTCAGGACCTGGATGCAGTTACTCTGGCTTTGACTGATTGCACGGGAAAGGAGCACGTTTTCTTTGTCCAAACATACAGTGAACAAGCTGAAATGTCTGCACCTTGACTCTGCAGGAGCTACAAGACAGCCCAAGTCATCTGGTCTCTCTTGTCATCCCAGAAACAGCCTAGGGAAATGACAATGAGCACTGGCGGTGTGTGAAGTTCTAATAGGATCTGGATGGAAGTTCAATGTTTCTCCCAGCACCAGTTTTAGACAGTCAAGTTTTCTTCAGTTGCAGAAATAACCTGGAAAACAATCTTCTTTGCCTCCTCATCCCTTTGGATAGGAGTTATTAACAGGCAGATAGTGCCCAAGATATTCAAGAACATGAGCAAAAATTCCCAACCCTAGGGTGCGGTTGTTGTATTGCAGGTTTTTGTTGTTGCTTGTTTGTTTTTTAAACTGAGCAATTATTTGCAGTTCCTTTTTGTAAGGTGAAAAAATTAGATCCAAATGTCAGTTTTCAAGTTCAATGAGAATGTGGTTCAAGCAGTATTTCAGAACAATACATAATTTGAATTTATATACTCAGTAAGGAAGCCAAAAAAGTTCTGAAAATAAGAAAGAAAATAAGGGTGTGGGAAAAGAAGACTAGAAAAAGTGGCTGCAATTGTTTTACACTTGCTGGGAACAATAAAAAGAGTGGTCACAACTACGCGAGAAACTTGGCATGGACAAATTTTCAGCAACCAATTTTTGTTATTCTGAAAAGAAAGGTTTGAGTACAGTAACTGCTACACAAGACAGACTCAAGTAACAGCAGAGTTGCCCTTTTCACAGTGTCTGTGCCAACTCCAGTATTTGCTTTACGTCATAATGATGTGACAAGGCTGATTTGTGCTTTCCTTGGCTTTAACAATACTAGCAAACTGATAAAGCTTAAGAGTAAAGTAGCATATTAGCACTGGCAGCTGAGCCAGTAAACATCATAAAAAGGACTTAAATCAGAAACTGCATGTGTGCCCCTTGCTTTTGGCTGATAACAGAATACCAACAAATCAACCACATCAATCACCAACTCTGCTAAAACTGCCAAGGTGCAAGATTAGTGCAGACCTGACACAAAATCTGTCAATACTGAGCCTGTTATCCCTATCACCCACATAAGGTGTCATCTCTATTAAAAGGTAAGGGAGAGCTCGGTGTCAAATTTGAAAAGCTGAACATAAACCACTTCTCACGACAGAGTTGAACTAAATATCCAAGCCTCAACAGTGTCACACCCTGCCCCACACTATTCAAAGAAAGGTGCAAACCAAATAAGAGCAAGCTCAAAAGAATAACCCTCTTCCCTGGGGAGAACACTGGGTGCCTGGTGTGCTTGCCTTTTGTCCCTCGGGAGGATGGCCAGGAGAAAGCCACGCACTAAAGAGGATGAGTGTTGCTTCTTGGCAGAGAGCAAACAGACCTGACCAAGCTTTCAGAAAAGCTTTCCACGTCAAAGGTTGGTGATGTTTGTGTCCCAGCAGCCCAAGTTTTAGCAACACCTTCATTTCTCCCACTTCATTTGCCCAGTAAATCTGCTGCAGCTTTTTAATACAACTGCATTCTGTACCATGTTTTATTCATAAATTACAACTGCGTCTGAGGGCACACACTTCAGCATGGAACCACAAGACATTACTTCAAGGCAAAGTTGGCATTAAATTAATGTTACATGCATTAATAAGATATTTCTTTGGCCATCCTGAACACAGAGAGGTCAGTTGTTCAGGAACAATCTCTATTTCAGCACCTGAAAAACAACACACAGCTTGCTTTTTTCTTTTCTTGACAGAAGCTATGTAGAGTGTAAAAAATACCAAGTTTCAAACTGTGTGCTTACCAAGTAAAGCTAAACATGGTATGAGAAGCGTGGTGTTTGATTTGGTACAGGAAAAGCAGCTGAGAGAGGTGGAGAGCAGCTGCATTTCAAAGGGAAATCTTGATCTAGGGCCCTCGGAGGAACAAAGGGACACAACCTGAGCTCCAGCTTGCTTATCTAATAACTGCAAGATGAAAAACAAAAGCCCTGTTGCATGTGGAAATGTACTGCATATATTATTTTTTATGTATCAATTTAATTCAACACTGAATACATACGGAGTATCGAACGGTGGACTCTGAAATGCTCAATTAAAAACACCATTGGAAAAAACCAATTAACCTTTAGGTTGGGAATTGAAGTCAAGCTAAACCCAAAATTTGACCTGCACATAGCAACAACAGGTTGCAGACTTATTGCTCCAATGCACTAAGCTCTTATATACTGCTAAAAGGGATGCAGTGTAAGCTCAGACTTGGAATCATTGAAGCGCCCTAGTACAAAAGTTCAAATTCCAACCAGGCTGACTCAGTCCTTCTGCCTTCCAAAGTACATAAATCTAATTCCATGTAGTTTTACTGTGAAAGGAACTCTAAAAAGCAGGGGTCCTCCTCCCTGCTGTGTCAAAGCTGAGGATTCCCTCTCCTGTATTTTCAATTGTTCCCTGCCATTCTTCATGCTAGAACTGACTGGCAGGCTCCATGTTGGATCCAGCAATCAGGAGGTTTCTTGTTGATATTAAACAAGAAACCTTTGCTACCCCAATATCAAGTTATAAAAATACAAATGACCTGGTACAGTAATTTACAGTTAGTGCAATATAGCTCCAAAAGCTGGTGACTAAAAATAACCCTAACTGCATTTTAAGATGCATAACCTACAACATTGTAGAACAGTAGCACCAAATCCAAAAATAAAAAGTTACTGTTTGTTTTCTTACAAATACTTCACTTAAAAAGAAATGTTCTAGAATGTTTGAAATATTCAGGATACACCAAATTTGCAGACAATTTACAGGCAGAATTGTTCAGCCAATGTCCACAATGCAGTAACTAAGGATTTGCTGCAACTGTTCTGTCTTCAGTAGGAGGTGTGGGGAAAGCCAATGATCTTCATTAATGTCAGTAAAAGCAAGGCAGCATCATAACAAAATGCAGAAAAGATACTGACATTAAATATTTTCATTATTCTTTCTCCATCAAGTGGCTTTTGCAACTATGAGCTGATCTCCCTAACTGCACTGAGGTTCTTTCCTACAGAAATTCATTTCCAGCATTTTTGCATCTCCAACAAGGAAATATGGCAAAAGATCTAAAGAGACAATCACTTCAGAGTTAGCTAGTAGAACTGCAGAAAAGATAAGTATGTGCTTAATTGAAGCAATCCAGCAAGTGAGAGGGAGAAAAAAGTATCTGGTGCAAGACAAACAGGTAGAAGTGTGTCTGAGACAACAGTTGTTTGAGATTTTATCCTGTGATGATAAAGAAATGAGTCATCATCCATCACTATGAATAAACTCTAAAGTGAAATCATTTGATGTGGTAACTTAAAACCACATTCAGTTTTAGATTTTTTTCTAAAGCTACATCAAAGTACAGGAACTTCCAATATTTCTCATTAAACACCACAGATTTACACACGTACTGCAGTACTTTGGCTCTTGAAAAACAACTTTCTCAGTGCTTCAGGAGAGCTTTATGAAATATCTCAGGGAAAAGACAAAGATCTAACTTGGGGAAATCACTCACACAGGGCAAAAGAACCTCCCAAACACTACCTAGCAGGCCACAGCACAAAAGGCAACAAAACAGCTTGAAGAGTCCTGTCAAATCCTGAAATCACATACATTACTTCAATAGCTATAGTTATTAAAGCAGTGCAAATAGTGACAACTGCACTGAAGAGTGCTCAGCATTATGAGATCATACTTTTGTTAATTTAAATGGTGTATGAGCATCAAATTACACTTTCAGACTGACTAGTGGTCTCCTCACAATACTGTGCTGGTTTCAAAACTAAAATGCTTCAGGGCAAGGCATAAGAAATTCCAAGGGAAGTCTCCTTCCAGTATAAAAATATATGCCTTTTTTGTAGATTGCAAGGGGTTTTTTAGCCCCATGAGCATATAGTGCTCACCGTGTCGCTTTCCACATCTTCCAGACAATAAACACCATTCAAGGAGGAATCCAAAACAGAATAATTATCAACAGAAAGCTATTGACAACTCCTTTGTAAACATTATTAAATCTTATCTTACTGTTTCTAGAAAGTGAGTAGATCCTCCATAGTTGCAAATCATCTTAGAGGTATCACAGGAAAGACTGAGATAAATCCAATTGTTCTGAAAAAACTATGACTGAAAATGGCAATGGTAATTTTTGCAAACTTAGCCAGAATAATATAATATATCCCATGCAGCTTATAGACATCTTGGCATATCAAGTCTCAGTGAGGTTCAAAAGCAAGCATTTGCCTGAATTCCGGTTACTCAAAGGTTAGAGATAAACCTTCCCACTCCCCCTCTTCCAATTACCATGATTTCTGAAAAAGATGATGAAAATATATAGACATATTAATGTTATATCCTATGACCTCAGTAGTGTGATCTCCAAGTGGATGCAGAGGATAACTTGCAGAAAGAAGGCATGACAACCTCTGAAGAGCACATGCAGGTCACTCACTAAAGCAGCATTTCTTAAGGAAAATAGCTACTTATAGAATGTTTCAATTAAAGCAATGCTTCAGAAATTTATTTCCTACATCTCAGCAATGTGAAACAAGAAAAACATTCCCAGGTAAGATTTATTTTGTAACACTCCTTCACTGATAAAAGTTATGCAATCTAAACTCAGAAGGCGGAACTTAAGGCTAGTTTGAACAAGATGCAACCCATGCAGACAGTATCTCAGGAGAATGCAGCACACACTGACTCATAAAAGCAAGCCTTACAAGCTAGATGCATCTTCAGCTTATAGAAGAGGGATGCAGCTACCACTTCTTGTCAAATTGACAGTTCTGGCAATCAGTATCAATACAATCTTTGAAGGAACTGGACTAATACTCTGCCTCTACTGCATGAATTTTTGGAAATAAATGCACTGAAGTGGTATAATCTCTTACATGTTCAAAAAAAACGGTCTTCATTTGATCTGAAAATAATTGGGCCTGTTTCTTAAAATAAGCTTGATCTCTCTTAACAGTTAGTCCTGTATGCATTTCTAAGCTAAAGGGCGGCTGACTACTTCAGTTTGATGTTAGATCTATAGTAAAAGGCCAGCATTTCAAGTGTTAAGGGTTTTGCAGCAACACCACTGAGTTCTGTGGCAAAATAAACACCTTTTCCTTGCTGAATGCACCCAAACTTCAGGCCCATTAACAAAGCTGCTACATTCATGCAGCACTGGCTTTTCCACCACCCTCTCCCTACCTTTGCAGTTCATCTTCTAGAGCTCCTTGCTGTTCCAATGTTAATTCTTATCTAATTAGATTGAAATAGCTGAATTTTAACATACCTTTTCTGCAGCTGCTCCTTTCTAGCTACAAAGTTAACACTGTTATGTGGACTCTGAAGCTCTTTTCCTAACATATTTAGAAAAAATATAATAGTTCATAGACATTTAACCAAAAAAAAAAAATCGCGTAACTCTATCACACTTAATTAACAAGCTTAAAATATACTCAAGTCTTAAGACAATTCTCTGAGAAACCATTCAGATAATTAAAAATAATGCCAAAGTTTGTTCAATGGCCTAGTTCTTTTCTAGGCTCTTCCCAAACTAGAGCTGTAATCTCCCCACAAGACCATTTCCTCACATGCTCTAGATACAATCAGATGTTCAGTGTGCAGATCCAGGGAATATAAAAAGCTAATTGGACAGAGGCCTTTGGTCTTCAGTAACCCTTGGTAACCCAGTCAAGACACACATGCAGACGTGCCTGTCTAAAGCTTTCTCTATGGGGCAAACAGAAAATTTCAAAGTGTTCAAATCCTTCAAAGACTCAAAGGGCTGGTCATGTAACTAAAGAAACCCACTTGTGTATAATCCACCAAAAAATCCCACATTTAGAAGATAACAGAAGCCATACACCAGTTTAAACACATATCCAGCATTATTCAGACAAGAAGCTTTTGATAAACCCAGTTGAAAACACCTGCTCAAAAATTTTCAGATTGGTAGAGCTAGAGGGAGGAGACAAAACAGCAAGAGAAAGTCTTTGGGCCCACAGCACTACTGCATTTCTGAGGGGATCCAAACCTTCTGCTATGCACTAGACTGGGGCTGAAGTACCCCATCTTGCTCAGCTTTGCATTACTCTGTCTAAAATCCCTTTTAAGGTATAACCACCTTATCCGGATTCTGCTTTTTGGAAACTAGCCATCTTTAAGTCAGCATAATAATGTATGTTTAACTGCCTTATTATGAGAAAAATTTAAAAATACAGCTTAAAAGAACAGCTATTTTCTATAAATTCTATTCTATGTCAGAAGCAGAAGTTATTTGCGGCAAGTTGTTATTTTTCTTTAGTGTTTAATGTTAACACTTAGCCATCCAAAGAAATCTCTGCATCTACTTGTGGGAGGGTGAGGAGGCAAGGCACAGAAAAATAGATGGAATAAACTGGTTATTTCTTCAATTTATTTGCAGCATGGTAACTTAAAGACTGGTGCACAGAGTATTAGAAGTCTTGAAATTATGTTTACACATCAAAATGTTAGTGATACTTATATCTGTATCCTGAAGTGGCTAATCCAAATTGATTCAGGTAAGAAACATTATGTATAGCTTATTTAAAACATTCACTTCAAATTGCAATAATGTCAAATACAAAGTATTTGATAAGCCAATTTTATTTTCAAGTTTAAGTCATAAGATCTTTCTAGTGTAGTTTTACGTTTTTTCCCACATAAAATTATTTTTTAAACCCATGGTGAATTTTACATGGAAACTTCAATGTTAAAGGGTTCTGTTTAGCAACACCTCTTCCCCTGGACTTCAAACCTGTATTTTCTTTGTTACAAATGAATTATTTTATTACAGGTTTGTTAAAAGATACTAAATGAAAACCAAGCAATTCTTTCTCTTTATCCATTGTGTCAATATTTATAACCTTTACCATACTGTTCAGTGATGCACAGTAACGTGCTATTAATACATATAAAAGGCAAGGGAGCAACCATTTATCAAGTAAAAAATGGGTAACAGATCACACAGTGAAGAGGGATGCTAACAGAAGGATCTACAGTAAAACATCTACAGAAAGCTACTCAGTGCTACTACCTCTGCAGAGCCTGAACCACATTCTGAAGACACTGAATAAACTCAAAACTGGGCTTCTTGCATAGCTTCTTCATCAGAAGGTTGTCACCAAGTAGTGCTAGAGAAAAGTACAGTGAATTGTCCAAAACATTCAAGTAACAAAACAGAGGAATTGTAACAATGCAAATTCAACAGCCTTTTTCTTATCACATTGCACTCCACATTTTGCTCCTTTTTCATTTTTGGCACAAGGTTTTTGGGCTGCTGATGGTGTCAATTGTCTTGCTTTCATTTTAGTTTCTAAAGCCATTTAAACACAACAATGTAAAAAAGGAACAGCAAACAAGGTACAGTACTTCCAAAAGTGAATTTTGTGTCTATGTGGAATCAGCAGACTATAAAAGTATTTTGGAACAGGCAGGAGACTTGTGTTACTGGATGGCAAGAACAAGAAAAATCAAGTGAAACAAAACTTAAAAGCAAGCTAACAACCGAGATTGGCCTCATTAAAGCAAATCCTATTAAAAGCCTTACCAACTTAAAGCTAGGCAAGGAAAGCATCTTCTGCTAACAGCATTACTGCTGTGACCCACAACTAGGAGCATACCTCATGCCAGTGTCCTGGCCCCCAACTTTTCTTCACTTGATAATGCTTATTCTTGTCAGAAGAAAGAGCAGTGACGTGTAGTGATACCTGAAAACTGCATTTGCAGAAGGCTACACATCTCAAAAACCAGGTGTACACTCTGGGATCCAGTAATTGCAACTCATACTTCTTAGGATGCATACTGATAACTAAATACAACTTCTGGTTTTCAAAACTGGTTTCACGGCAAAAAATACTTTACTAGAGGATTGTTTGCAAGTGGAACTACAAAATTTGTCTAAGTAATTGGAAAATGTCATTTTCCCGGCAAGATGTATCTGCCATTGCAATTGAAAAATGCTTTCTAATGCACTATAGTAACATTGGCATAAGACAAATATATTTTATGTTGTGTGTCTTCCTTACATCATTTGACCTACTTTGACCAGAACTTCTAATTGTGAATCTAAAGTGAATTTACTTACTAGTTTAAATTTTGTTGTGCATCACAGTGCCCTGCCAGAAAGTGTTCTGTATGATTAACTCTAAAAAATACCCACCACTGCTTGAAGAGACCAGAAAGCAAACAACCCATGGAGAAATGGGGAACCCCAACATCAGACAAACTTCATTTGTTTTAATAACAGACATTACTCTTTTCATAAAACTACTTGTGTGGCATTGCCCAAATACACAAATTGCAGACATTTGGGTTGAGAATTATTTCATCAGAAGACAAAATGAAAGACTGGGTGTCTTTTCATTTGATAAATATGACATTTTAAGGGCATCATTCTTCTTTTAAAATGGAAAAAAAATCTCAAAAGAGACAAAATCCATTGCCGTGTTAGTACAGCATAACTTCAGCAATTCTTGAGGGAAAGAATTTCTTGCACAAAGAGAAATCTCTTCCTAATTCTTATAATAGTGAAGAAACTTGAGCTGTCCCTCAAGAACTAATTCATCAGAAATTTTGTTTTATTAATTTAGAACTACCCAATCAAGCTAACATATTTAAAATAACGTCTAAATAAAACAATTCAGAAAAGCCAGACTGGAGATAGCATCCAAATTCTTATGGTTCTCAAAGACAAGAACAGTGGACCTTCATTGAAGTATTTCACACCATTTGCTAGAGACAGTCACTCCTCTCTCTCCAACCTACCATGGGAAATTATATGCAACTTGTAAAAGCAAGCAGTTAAGCCTTACCAAGGAAATTATGATTGTCACAATGCAACAGACTATTAAGGCCAGTGAATAATAACTGAATAGTTATTTATAACACAAATGTCTACTAAAGTCTGCTTTTCCAAATAGAACCAGAACAAAAGCACAACAATTCTGTAGTGTACCAAGTGTATATTTCAATTTACTGTAATGCAGTCTAACAACAAATTTGGTCATAATTTACCAGATATACATAAATGATTTAAGTAGTAAAAGAAGATTCAGTTCCAAGAGAATAAGTTCATATCTTGAGGAAAAAATCCCAACCAAACAAAAGGAGAGAAAAAAAAAGAAAAAAAGAAAAAAAAGGGAAAATACATTAAGAATGTAGAGCCAGGTCCAGTTTCTACGCATTAAGTGAGCAGTATTCTAATAAAGCAGATTTAGGTGAATTTCAGATATATATATATTTATATATATAGACAGATCTACCAATTGTAAACTATGGTTTTAAAAGGGATAAATGGGATGGAAAAATCTTTATGCTATACTTACATATTCACAAAGCAGAACATTACTTTAACGTTTAAAATACTTTTTCATTCATATCATCTTTGCCCAACTAATTTCTACTTTGGACCCCACCAGAATTACACATTACTCATTTCAGTTTAGAACAATGAGAATAAAATGTAATCTTCAGTGTAAAAAAATGGTACCCCACCCTCCCCACCCTCCCCAAAAAACCTATTCCTGTCAGGTTTACAATGATGTGGAAACTACCAATGAAACAAATGGATGATAAAAAAAAAGCATTTTAATTCCCATATAACCGTAGTTCAAATAGTTCAAAATTATCTCAGTTTCAATCAGCAAAAACAATGTCTTAACATTATGTTACTGTTCTATGGACAACAGTAAAGCTTGTCACTTTAAATACATACCAACTTTGATCAGATGGAGCACCAGTAAGATTTTGTCCATCAAAGTATAATTCAAAGTCATCCACACAACTACCATAATTTAGTTACCTGACATAAAATAGGAAAAAATATACTCATTTTAAAATTAAACAAAGTTGAAAAATATGGTGACCCTCAATTGTTTTTTATACAGTACTGTCACACTGGCCTAGCTATGTGTCATGACAAATGCTCTGCATATTTACTCACTGTGACATAACAGTACATCAGACTTATTGTTCCAATGATTGCCTGAATTCACTTGCCTTAGGCTAGACAACACAGAGGAGTTTAAGGTGAAGGTGTAATGCCCTCCCCTCCCTATGAAAGGGGCCTGAAATCATTGGTACAATATTACAAGCTTAGGGGAAAAAAAAAAAAAAAGAAAAAAAAAAAAAAAGAACAAAAAAAAAAAAAGAACTATGTGGCTATGAAAATTCAAGTTTCAATGCCTCCTAGAAAATCTAAAAAAAGAGCATAGGGAGCATATCCTCCTGAAAAGTAGACGACTCAAAGAGCATTATTTTGCTTTGGACTTCTTGTTTTTCTTAAAAAAAAAATAATTCCAGCAAATGAAAAAGTTAAGTGTAATTTGCTTATATTAAATACTAACAACGCATGAAGTACAAAAGAATAAAAAATAGTTTGTGTTCAAAGATGAACAATGGGCATAATAGCCTAGTGTCCAATTCACATCACATAAACTAGCCAAAAAACGGACAAGTAAGAAATTATTGACCAAAAAGTTGTTTTAATATGACACTTTCTCCATTCCTTGTATTTTTATTCTGTGTGACTGAGGTATACACCAGGGAAATTAAAAACTTTTGAGAGAAGGGGAGCCTTAGAAGAGAGAAGAAACGTTATTACATCAGATACCTTTTAGCATGACTGTACCTTTTGACTAAGTGGCACAAGAGTTACCCATGCTCTGATCAGTCTATCATTTTCATTACTGGTCATTTCTTCTGCATTAACGTTTTAAAACTGATGAATCAACAACAACCTTCTTTAAAAACAGACACTATATTAATGCCATTAACAAAATTTCCAGTGCTTATCGCCTATAGCACCTGCCAGCACAGAGCCAAAAGTTTTCAACCCAAATTTGAATACGGTGTTGGCAATATCTGTGACACGTATTTAAATGATTGGCTTTCACCAAGCCAAGATTACGGGAGAGGTAAGGTTTGTATGGCAAAGACATGCTTGTGGAAAACGAGCCACTAGCCCAAATTAGCTTCACTGATAAAAGTACAAGTGGATTTGGGAAAGCTGTCTTTGTATTTCCATACCAAGTTGCGATTTTCTTCATTCATGTTAACAGATACATGAATGTGTAACATAATTACAGTTACTACTATGTCTGAATAGGACCCAAGTAGCTATAGCCTATAAATAATAAAAAATACATTTTTCTTTTGATAACTGACTGTAGATGTGAGGACTCTGTATAATTCAACCAAATGGTTGTATGCTGTACAGTCCTGTGCAAATATCATAAAAAAATTAATAATCCTTTTTTTGCTATAAGGCTTTGACCCTACATTTTCACAGCAACGTAACTACCATCCAGCCTGTACCATATTTCACAAGCCTTCAGTCCAAAAATTCAAACAGTCAATCCATACAATGTCCATTTGCAGCACCCTGAAGTCATCTGCTCCGTCAGTCATCTAAAGGCATACAAACTTCCCCGCCTTCATCCCATCGAGACTGGTCATTCTGTTCTTCTACATCATCACCAAGCTCCTCATCGCCTTCTCCCACTTCATTTTCTTCATATTCTTCATCCCTGGGGAAATCTGTGTCCTGCACCTGGTCTGCTCCCTCTTGCCCTCCAGGCTGAGATTTATCTGCACAGTCTACACAAACTCCGTAACGTCGGGATCCATGTCTTATTCCAACACTGGCTGCTAGCATGAAAATCTTCTTACACACCATACACTTGTACTTTTTATCCTTTTTATGCACCTATGGAAGAGAAATTTTAACAGCTGAATATAGGCATATCAGGTTACATTTGCATATAGTACTAGAAAACTATTAATAATAACAATAATAATTATCAATATAAATTTTTTTTTTTTACTTTTCCAAAAGATACCCAATACTGTCCAGAGTAGGGAAGGACTACTGGAGATCTCTTTATGTATTCCTCAACAGGTATGAGCTATTGCCCACAAACAAACCACCTCACTGGAGCTCAGCAGGTCACCTGTTCTGTACACAGGTGAGTGCTCAGTTCACGACTCCTCAGGTACAGAGCAAGACTCAGAAGCAATGAGAGCAGCACAAACCCTTACACTGCACACAAGGTAACTTGCTTAGAAAAATTCTTTTCACAATTTTAAATCCTAGAAATATTAAGAACAAGCAAGAGTTATCAAATTCAAGAATTCAAAGAGCAAAATTCTTCTTCCATGACTTCTCCCTGCCAACACAATTAAAACCAACATCAACTTTCCAGGTCCCTTAGGTAATTTTTTTTTGTCCTGTATTTGAATCTGTGTGTCAAATTAGAAGGCTGTTGTTGACTAACCATAAATTTTGATTTTGAATTCGGAAGTATGTTGCTTGTACAAGTAACTGAATTCAGCAACCATGTGTATTACTTATTATCTATGAAAAAAATAAGTTGAAGACTTCCTTCTTCTATATGGTGTAACCACAACAGATTACAATTATGTGCTTAAATATCTCATTTGAAGTCCCATTGAAAAAGTTGAAATTTTAGATAAAAGAGAAATTAGCACCCAGATGAGGGGAAAAAGAGATTACATCATGATACAGTTACTTCAGCTCTGCTGTATAATCCATACAGCTGATAATGTGCTTTCCTCAGCCTCTAGACTCATTATAATACTTCACAAAAGGCAGAATGCTTGAGGTTTGTTGAAATGAAAGGGGAAGGGGGAACAGAAAAAAAAAAAAAAGCATTCTGACATCATCAGGGAAAGGACACTTTGGTTAAAGCCCAGAACTGCACTGAGCTCACTACACAGCTGTTTTCACACTGTCTGACTTCATCTCCTTTCCTGGAGGAAAAAAAGTCTTCAGCTTCAAGTCCTGGTCAGACACTGCAGGACAGAAAACTGAAATCCCACTCTGCTCCTAGTAGACCAACTAACTCCCACTGTTGCTGCCTTCTCTGGTGAGCCACAAAGGAATGAGCATGGCCATCAATGAGGCAATAACGCCCCAATTCTCTCAGCCTTTCTTCATATGAGAGATGTTCCATCCCTCCAATCATTTTCATAGCCCTCCTCTGGAGTAGCTCCAACAGTTCAATGTCCCTCCTCTTTTGGGGACCCCAGAGCTGGATGCAGTGCGTCAGGTGGGTCTCATGAGGGGCAGAATGCTCTTCCTCACCCTGCTGGCCACGCTGCTTTTGATGTGGCCCAGGATACATTTGACTTTCTGGGATGAGAGAGCACATTGGCAGCTCATGTCCCACCTCTCACACAAGAGCATCCCCAATCCTTCCCAGCAGGGCTGCTCTCCAGGTGTTCATCCAACAGCCTGTACAGACACCAAGAGCTGCCCCAACCCAGCTGCAGCACCTTGGAGAAGTGCAATTTACCCCACTCCAAGTACTAACCTTTTCTATCTACAAAACATCTTGCAAAATGAGGGGATTTTTAAAATCACAGCTTGGAGAAATGTTATTATTTTCTCACAACCAACATGATTTTGCTTTTATTACTGCCCTAAACACACCTTGGATTTTGTAAAGTATATATTATAATGAAGTCCTAATTTCCTTATAGACTAGATACAAAGTACCTACAAAATACCCAAGACAGATAATGCCTTCTCTGGATCCTCAGATAAACAAGTACTGAAGTCAAATCCTGAATTATGCAACATGCACAAGACAGGGTAAGCTGAACTACTGGCTATGGTACTGGCAGAATGCAAGTCAGACAGATGTTTACTCTCTGCATTAGGTTTTTTTTCATTCTTTCCTAATCTTAAAGCAGATACTATACTATAGCTTTGTCTAGTTGTGAAATAAACATTTCAGAACTACCCCAAGATATTGTGCAACTGCTGAATTAAGAGGGTGCCCTCACAGAAAATGGTGATGCAGCATTATAGACCAAGATGTGCTGTTCTGCTGCAGTAAAGCAAAGCCAAAACTGCTTTCCATTATCTACAAAATACTTCTATACACTACACCCCTTTATCACATCACTTTCAAAATAATCTTGAAATGACTGTCTTCATTGACACTGCATTTTCCATTAAGAAAACAAGAGGCACAGTTATCCAAGAAATGTTTACCTTTATCCATTTCAGATCAAGATAAGACAATTTACATTATGCCAAATCAGAGAACAGTTTGTTCCAACCACCAAAACACCTGAAAAGCCTCATAAAGCCCCACTTGTACATGTGCATACATAAGAGAACACTTGAGATTACCTACCAAGGAATGTCTCTTTACATGCTCTCTTCGTGTAAACAGCTTCCCACAGATGTCACAACTGAAAGATCTCACGCCTGTGTGAATGAGCAAGTGTCTCTTTAGTGTTCTTCTGTATTTGGCTACATAATTACAGTGTGGACACTTCAACTTGTTCATGATTAAAGCAGAGGAATCACCTACAAGATAAGAAGCCATCAGGAGAAAAGATGATGAAACACACAAAAAATATTTAAATATGTTCTGCCTGGTGCACAAAAATAAACAGGTGCCAAAACAATAAAGCAAAACACGTGACTTTTCAAATCAGACAAATCTGCACAATACCTGTCTGCAGAAATCACAAATGCTGCTAAGTTCTGCATGTACAATTCTACTAGAAAAATACCTACTTGTAACCAAGGCATTTTTACCACAGAAGCCTTATTTCATGAATTGATGTAAGTTAACTACAATTTACCAATATTCCATTTTCCTAGACATCAGTTATACCAGAAAACACTTTTTTCTGGATTAGAAACCCTGTAACTCTGAAGCATTTAGACAGCCACAATCTTCCTTTCCAATATTCTATTTAGAATTACATGCAGAAACTGTCTACCAAGATCTGACTTGAAAATCAATAAAAAGAAAGTGTAACTAAGTACGAATGAATATTGACAAAAGGAATAGAACACTAAGTAGAAAAATTCTGAAATTCTCAAAAATTAAGTTAGTGGTTCAGATTTTACCTATTTTCTACTTTAATCTAGCAGCAGAAAAAAATAAAAATAACAGGAGGAACTTTTGGAGCTAGGAATATCTCACTTCTTCCTTATGAAGGAGGAGAACTCTACATAGTTTGCACAAAGGATATATGCAAAACAGGTTTAATGCAGCTGCCTATTACAGTGTGAAAAAGAACAACACAGGACCCTATGATATGGAGAGGGCCACACAGGAATTCAAGGATGATTTTGATAACAACATACTGACTCAACTTACTAAGATTGAGAATTTATGAATATAATCATAACCATCTAGAAGCATCCAAAAAAACACTGGCTAAGGCTACATGATTATGTGCAAGAGTTTCTAATGCTCAGGCTGAAAGCATAATTGTGCTTTATGTGCACATGCTCATAGGCCTGAGCACACAAAGAGTTGCCTCCTTTGAGCTTCTAAATTATCATAACATGGAAGTCACATTTTGCTAATATTCACAAGTTTGCATATTGAAGCACTCATGTGAGCGGCATATCAACATGTCACATCATGGCTTGCATGAAGAAAAGCAAGCCCTATACAGGCAGACATCAGGCCTGTAAGATATAGGGGAATTCAATGGTTTAAGAACAGGCAGACCTCCTAAGACCTTCTAATTTCTTGACTGCTAGTGAATTTCACCTCCTGATGACCAAATTTCTTCTACGGTAAACCCCAAAATATTTAAAATAAACCATTAGCCACATCCCAGTAACAGCTCAAATTTAAAGAGAGGAGGTAAGCATTACTATTAACCAGTACTTGATATCTTTTTACTGACTACTTTATGTATTGTGAGGAACTAGCAACAGTTGTTTTAGATGTTTTAGATATGGTGGTGTTTTCAGTCAGAAAAAATAATTACAGATAAATGTTTGCTTGAACTGACAGAAGGCGACTTAATTAAAGCTGCACTGAACTAAAAACATTTATTGCAATGAAGTTTTTTATTTTTAATAGCAAGACCTATGCTCAGATATCCTTTTAAAATTGTATTTAATTCCATAGCTTCACCATCCAAGTTTTCAATTTCAAAGGCCATTTATCTGTATTTATTTTAGTAAAGGGAGGGGCAGCTATCAGGTTATTAAAGATCTCAGATATCTTCACAGTCAGTCACAATACAAGAACTGATATAAATCACATTCCGGTTTTCCTCTTCCCTACATTTGAATTCCTTTTCCTCCTTCCAAGGAAGCACATTATCTAGAAAGGCAAATGATATGGAAGAAGATTAAATAATCTCATAACCCTCTAAACGAATGAATCAAATGTTACAAGCAGTGATACAAAAGATAGAGAACCCCTATCAGAGGAAAAAAAAAAAACCCAACTACCTATCTCCATCAGATACACTTACCATTTTCCCAAGCTTCTTTTGGCCAAGATTCTGGCAGCAATCCATACTTGAAATCACTTGAGGTGCCCGGTAGCAGCCCATACTTGAAGTCACTTGAAGTACCCGGCAGCAATCCATACTTGAAGTCATTTGAAGTACCCGGCAACAGTCCATACTTGAAGTCACTTGAAGTAGCTATTAAAGACACATTCTTACTTTAGCTGCTGGGTTCTAATCAGTCATCAATCTAATCGGTTCAGCAAAATACATATCCTTTTTAAACTGTGACAAAAAAAGTTTCTAACCTTAAAATAGTAATGATAGTACGTTTTCACATAGTATTCAACACTGAAACAAGAAATCACCGCATTCCTAATTTCAATGAAATGTGACCCTTGAACTACTCTCCACAGCACCATCACTTCTCATCTTCCTGAGAAAAATTCAAAGCCTTTTTCATACTACAGGGACTTTGATAGTAAGGATATGTATTCCCTCACTGTCATCATGAGGGGGCTTGAAAGGTTTTCCATTGGATTCTCTTTAGAACTGCTTCATGCAGTGACTTCACCTGGCTTGCCACAGGCAGTCTAGCTGGTACAAAAGTATTTTTTACTAGAGACATGGGGGGGGGGTTTTATTGCCTTAAAATATCTCCGTGGTATATACATAATACTTTAAATACCTTTATTTCTACAAAGGATCCTACAGCTATGTCTAAATTTCTTTCTGAATAATCACCTCCATTACTCCATAACCACATCAATTCAAGAGACTGTAATTACTTGGAACATAACAGCTTAAAAGACTAGTTTGTATATTCACATTTGCTCTTAAGACAAGATCTTCTGCAGTTTATGTTGTCTTTGTATCCTTTTTTCATCTTTAAAAAAAAAAAAAAATCAGAAGTGAACAATGCCTTAAAAAGATCTAGGCTTGTTTAATTCCATACTTATAACATGTAAGAATTGCACCAGTGAACATGGAATCACTTATTACAGAGCACAGAGAAGAGAGCTAAAAATAGTACACAATACAGCTGCACTAAGACTTTGACAAAATCATATTTGTGGGGCAGAAGCTCTTCTGGCAATAGTGCAAATCAATGTTCCCCCCCCAATCCCCAAGACAGGAGTTTATGGGAAAACATGAACTCAATAAATCCATTACTTTCCTCACAGGCAAACAGTTGTTAAATAAACAAGCTGCAGTGGTAACTGGCAGATTTCCTTTTATTTCTCTGGATGGTATTTGGGTCCTTACACTGGATTCCCGATGTCACCACTGTGAAAAGTCTTGTGGAGACACATTCTTGCTTTCAAGCATGAAACTATACATTTTAATAGTCCAAAGACTTCTTTTTATCTCTACACTGTTCATTCTAAGGATTTTCTTTGGAAAGGAAATTCTCTTAGGCTAAACTGGAATTTCATGCAGCTAGCAGCAAGCTGCATATTTAAACACTTCCAACTTGCAGTTTTACTGGAAAAAAGTACTGCTTACAAATCCTCACAGCATGAGACACATACAGTAGTTTCATTTACTGCTCAGGCAGCATTACTATTGGCAGCAGTGATTTGGTCTGCAACATAAGACAACAGTTCAAAAGGATATCACTTAACAAGTAGGAAGCTTATAATTCTCTCCTATCCATTAGACAATGGCAAAAAACAAGCAAAGCTGGATCATGACTGCCAAACTAGGCATTTCATCAGAGCTTTTAAAAAGCAGAGCTTGAGTGAATGAAGAAGTGAAATAGCCATTTTAGCTCATCTAACTACCTATTTTGCTATAAAAAGAAAGAATAGGGAAGGGAATAAACCTCCCTCTCCCTTAAGAAACACAAAGCAATGAGGAATTTTTTTTAAATTAGTGATTCTAATTTTAATTACTGACATAACTTCTGTTATGTCCAAAAGAGGCAAGAACTCCTTATACTAATTTGGAGTGATGGACTCCAGCAATGGCATCTCAACAGCTCAAGGAATAGAACACAGATACCCTATAGACATGCCAACTACACATTCCTTTGAGGTGAGGAGGAAAGACTTCCTTCTGTAATACAGAAGAAAGGATTAGTGAGGAAGCAGTGTTGAGCAGTCTGGGTAAGAGCAAAGATGAGTTTATCTTAAGGCTAAAAGCATCCAAATTACAGCAGGCTTCAGGATCTAGCAGAGTAAAAAAACCCCAAAACACTACTTCTATAATGTTTAAAGTATTAGGTCCTTTCTTTATAGATTTTTCTGCCTGTACTAGAGCTGTAGCTGAATAGTGAAAGGTCAGCCAGTAATAAAATATTTTGATCACTTTTCCCTCCCTTACAGGATGAGTATCTGTAAGATCAACAGACCCAAGTCTTTACTGCACTCAGATGTAACATCATGCTGTGTACAGACACTATTGTATAGTTTCCTTAAGAGTAAGCATACACCAAAGACTGACCACAGGTAAGAGTTGGACCAAGCTGAACACATTTTATAACACTGTTACTTTGACAATTCTTCTGTATTTAAGAAAATACAAATTAAATTTCACTAGGAACATTTATGTACACAGCTGTATTTAAGTTTGAGGGAACTTAGGAGCTCAAACCCCTGCATAGTTCAAGATCTTAGCACAAGACTCAGCATAGAGCCAAATAGATTTAAGAGCTGTCATCTAGTGTAGGTAGTAGCTATTAAATCTTTCAACCTCCAAGTGGAAGAGAAGACCCACTATAACATGAAAGAACACCAGCATAGATACCACAAGAGATAAGAGGTTGCTACACATGCTTCAGTCCCTGCATACATGACTAAGTAGGTAATAATTAAACCTAATGCTTATTCTTAAAATAATTTGCTGACCTAGAAAATCTGTTTTCTAGATGAAGCACACATTTAATGTGTTCAAAACAAAACCATGAAAAAGGCATCTTTAGTGTCTCATTGCTCATCCCAACAAGACAGACATGAATTACACAGACTGGAAGCTGGAAGTGCAATACCTAGCCTCTCCTACCTTCCCCAGCTGGATATAGAGCCTAAAGTCAGGTAAGCTTCCAGAACACAACATATTTACAGACCCCTGTGCCTCATAATATATGCCCCCATTTCTCCTCTCACCCAGGCTACTGTCCCCTGAAACCTGCCTGCAAAACCAGACATAATCATCATCTGACTAGTTCTGGTCAACTTAAAACCAGATGAAAGCCTCTTGATAGAAGGCTGGAAGCAACTATGGTAGACGGGGGACGGGGTGCAAAGGGGGAAAGTATAAACAGGTAAGGCAGATCTTTGGGGGGAAAAAAACCAAAAAACTATTTGGAAGCTATAATATTCTGTATATCCAGACCAAGCCACCTGACCACAACTTTTCCCTGATCTAAGGTTAATTCTTTACACTTGAGTTGACTTCTAAGAGGTGTAAGTTAATAATCCAAATGTCAATTAACCTCAAACATTCACCCATTCTTGTACCCTGAGTGGATAAAAGGCTATCAGTACTCTGATCTTGACTAATAAAAGTCAACAACAAGCAAAGCCAAAATAATAAGAAATAAAACAGAATGCAAATAAGCTAATTAACCATCAGCACTAAAATTCACACTATGTTGATTTGAGAAGAGATAAGGACACTGAAATAAAATGAAGTGGTTGTGTGGCTTTTACACCACTAACAAAAGCTATGAAAAACATTGTGAAAGGATTTTACTGCATTTGGTCTCAGGAAAAAGGATAACCAGAAGCCAGATACAATGATTTTCAATTTTGAAGGCAAGAGGTAGGTGTGCACTACCAGAAAGAGAGAACATGTCTAAGCCAGAAACATCCTTAGTTTTACAAGTTTCATTATTTTTCTGCAACTAGAACTATGCTGATTTGGGGGCAGAAAAGGATACATTACTGAGTAGGAGATGATACGGGAAATAATGAGAAGTTCACTGACAGAAGCCATTGCACAGGTCATTATAGCAAATGACACACACATACAGTGCACTGAGGGAAAAGATAGAAAACTGTGCATTAGATACAGCTGTTTGTAGTGAATATAACTTCTGTTTTCTCTACATATATTAGCACTGGAAACAATGCCAAAATAAGAGAAAAAGAAATACTATTTTTCACTAATTTTTTTGACACTGACTGCTCATCTAGATCAATTTAAAAAGACAGGAAGTAGACAGGATAAGTGATTAGGCCATAGGTTTCAAGGATTGTAAAGAAAGCAGTGGTAATCTACTGATACAATCTGGATTGCTATTAGAGAGCTGGATTTGCTGCTTATGTTAGGTAACATGACAGAGGAAACAGCACTGCCAAGACTGACATACTGGGAAGGTGAGGAAAAGAAACTCCCTTTGTTCCCAGAGTATTCTTCCTATCTTTCACCTTGCTTCTTCTGAAAAGGCTTTTTCTGGAAGCACATTAGTGCTCAACTGCCTTTTGCAACAGAGGGCTCAGACATACTTCAGACATTTCGTGAGTGCAATCTTACTCATACTCTATTGCTCCCAATTTTTTACTATTTTTCATTCATGAGAAAGTGGTATATTGCCATGACTATGGGGTCAGATCTATCACCAACTACCCCTGACCACCAACTGATGCCAGATATAGAAGACACTTGCTTTTCCACTTGATTATCATACCTTCCCTGAAAAATTACTTCCCAAGAAAGTGAAAGCTATTTTGGTGATTTCCTCCAGCAACTGTATCAGTGAACAGAAAAAGGACTTTCCTCATGCAGACCATTTATTTGGTAAATGTTTAATTTTAGGATGAATGATGGCTGTAAACAGTAAAAGACTTTTTTAGCTGATTATCAACTAGAAGGGAAAATACTGAGAGAGGTGGTAACATTCAGTAGGGGGGAGTTAATTGTTCTTATGGACCGTTTTCATGTATGGAGTTGCTATCATTGTCATTGCTATTTCACAAATGAAAAAGCAGCACTTCAGATTGGTATTTTTTAAGAAGTCAATGCATTGCAGTGGGACTCATAGAGATTTTCAGGAATAGAAGATCTGTAGACACCACAAAACTTTCTTCCCAAAAAAAAAAAAAAAAAAAAAAGGCAAATTGTCAACAATAATACACAAAACATTGCTTGGAGTTGTAGGCTCAGTGACAGACTGCATTGTGAGAATGTGAGGAGAGGACCTGCTCATCTTTGGGATGATCACTGGGAGAGGTAAATTTAATGAATTGGGAAGAGGTTGACCCTCAGATATTGCCGTGTTTTCAGATGACATCTAAAAATCTTTGACACCTTCAATACTGGATTACATAGGGAATGGGGCAAATAAAGTAGTTAAGGGTCCACCAAGGAACTACAATCTTTTAATCAGAGTATCGGCTTGAGGTCTAAAGAAATTATGATTGAGAGTTATAGTACCATGGAAAAGTAGGAAAAATATACAATTCTTTTTTCTTTTCTAACACAGTCAGACAAGTGGGGTTTATCCCTACAAGAAATATATACATGTGCTGATGAGTCCATCAATCTTGATTTCTTCAAATACAAAGATATCGTCTTTATTGGAAAGCCATAAGCAAGTTGTGTTATGCACTCCCTTGCATCATGAAAAAAGCTGGGACCAGCGCTACATTTTTTGTAAGCAGGTTTAGCTGCTGTTTGTATCCTTCTGAAAAGTAGTTGTTTCTACAGCAGGCTGAATTAAATTCCTTAAGAACCCCTAAAAAATCAGTCAGGAGCCCTCAGGTTCCACAAAGGGTTCTTTTAATCCTGTACTTGTTATCCTTTCCCTCACCCCCAGAGTGAGGGAAAGGACAGCATTATGCAGCCTGAAAATCACAGTAACAAATTATACAATTGCAGCTTCATAAAGTTACTGGGATATTGCATGCAAGTCTCCTAAAAATCATCTGAGTCAGTTCCAGAATGCATAAGCAATACTTTAAAGCTGTGTTCTGAAGTCTGAGTATAGGACACTTGTACAAAAAAAAAAACCAAACAAACAAACCAAAAAACCAAAAAAAACCAAAACCAATCAGGCCCAGATGAAAGACATACCCAAGAAGTGATGAAAATTGACAAAATCACCCCGTGAATAGACATTAAGAATATGATGAAGTACATTCACTGAACTTTTGCAACACACTGTAACACTGTCATATGCTGACTGTCTGCATGGTTATTTTCACCATGGTAAATGTTTAATTTTAGGATGAATGATGGCTGTAAACAGTAAAAGACTTCTTAGCCGATTATCAACTAGAAGGGAAAATACTGAGATAGGTGGTAACATTCAATATTTTAGTTAAAAAGCTACCTTAAAGAATATAGCTTAAACTGGAGAAAACTTAAGTAAAGTGTAAGTAAATGTAAGACAGGAATTTCAAACCCACCCTAACTTTTTTAAAGCTTCTCTAAAGCTCACCAACATGCCACTTTTACAGTTAAATATAAACTCACTGGCAACACAGAGGAAGAAGCAACTGAAATATCCTTAATGGATACGTGTAGAAAAACTCTTGTTCAGCAAGGAGCAGTTTAACATATTTGCTTTAATGGAACAAGAGAGGGTAGCAGATGCTTCAGAAAGCTTTTACTGTTTATTATCTAATACTTACCAACTGTACCCAACCGGAAAATTCATTTACTACAGAATTCAAGGAAGTGGCTTCAGGGATAAATTTTTGTAGTGAGAGGAGTGATCTGAAGTAGGCTTCCCTTCCATCATATCTACAGTATTTATTTCTGATCACAAAAGCACCAGGCCAAACCTAAATCCAAGGGCACAGAAACTCACTCTGCATGTAACTGACAGTTCATAAGCACTGGTGTTATCCCCATCAGAACATGACAAAGCATAACAGTAGAAGCTTGTTGTTTCCCTTTTAGCAACCAAGGGAGAGCACGCTCCTTAGCTCGGAACATAAGAATTTACTACTCTTTATTTTTCTTCTTATAGAATTGTCTTATATCTATTCCAGATGACATTTTCTTATACATTTTTACCTCTCAGGGCCTATTATTTTTGGTAGATTTCATCCCCACAAGAAATTTAATCCAAAACTAAAAAGTTATTGTATAACCTGCGGGTTACTCTACAACTCATTCTTGACATTCTTCCAACTCTCCACTCCTCCCTCTTCCACCTTTTCTTTGGCATAGAGGGAGCAGTTAAAAGAAGAGTGTTTAAGAGTGGAATCTACCTGCAAAGCAAAAATAAAGAGCCACAAGTAGAAGAGAAAGAATATCAAAAGCTGAAGAACAGACTATGGGTGAAAAGTAAGCTATACCAAGCCCTACTTCAGTCACTCTTCTTGTTTCAAATAATATGCATGCAAAAACTTAGTAAAAGTGAAGGAATTATTACAAAAATTAGATATGGCCTCCAAAAGAACTCTGACAGAAAACGTAATTATTTATGTGGGAACGTATATGCTGTGCTCTGAAAATACCAAGGAGATTGATCACTAGTTGACTAGCATTTTATACCTCAGTAAAATAAAACCTCCCCCTGCAGTCACAGAACTTTCAATGGTTTTGGACAGATACCAGAACACATATTCAGTATTCTCTGTCTCCAATACAGTTCTTTTTGTCAAAATGCTACATGGATGTATTTTGTAATTTAATTCTTTAGCATAACAAGTTACTGGAAACATTGGTGCTTCTGTAAAAAAAAAAAAATAAATTAACAAGGACTAAACATACTGTGCTGCCCATGTCCTCCATTATTTCTCCAAGAAATCTTCACAGCATACATACAAAATTCCAGAATCCAAACAGCTATTTATATCTGTTGTTGGTGCCATCATACAGTAGACATATTCCCTGTATTTCCATCAGTAAAAGACATTAAATATTTACCCCATATAAATCATCAACAGAAATCACATGCTAAATTGTGTCAGAAATTTGGTATTTGTGCAGCTAATACACACATCCTCAGCTCTTGCTCCAGACCCTCTGTTGTCATTTTTCATGGCACTGCAACTAGAGCAAGTAGTGTAGCCCAGCACAGGCAGAATTGTGTTGGTGCTGAGGACTCAACATCCCTCACTATCTGCAGCTAAAGGTGCTTCACTTAAGCTAGATCTAACCTGGTGCTGTGGACCTGAGGCCTATTAGCAACTGTCATGGTCCTGAAACAGCTTCTATCCTCAGTTCAGCCAGAAAGAATCCTGTGCAATCCAACAAAGCTTAGGCACTAAGAGAAGCACAGGAAATTTCACTTCACAAGCGCACACTCCCAAGTAAAGCTAAAGCAGAGCTACCCAGAGTTCAGAGATGAAGACCAGAGATAAATAACTCCCCCAAGCATTTGCAAAGTGCTCCTCGGCACAGCTGCTTCTCCAGAGCTGCTCTGTTGCATCACACTCCTCACTGAGCACATGAAGGTCTCTTGTACTGAAGAAACACACTCCCAGTCCCATCCCACACTGCTCTGCACTGGCACACGTCACCCCCAGCACGGCCTGGGTCCCCACGTGCCCGCTGCGGGAGCGCTGCTCAGCACTGCTCGCCTGTGCCCCCCAGCCCTGCGGGCAGGAGCACAGCAGGGCCCCGGAGGAGACAGGACAGCCACAGCTCCTTGATGTCTGAAGCAGGCATACATTTTAAACTGCTTTAGAAACAAGACACACCTAAAGAACTTTGTTCCAACTGTGTCTCAAATCTACCCCTAACTTGGCTCCTAAATTGCAATAAGTTTTCAAAACTATTAATTCATCAAAAAGTGCGGCAGTTAAATGACAGTACTTCAAATGCGTACATTAACTATTCATACAGCATAATAATTTAAAAAATAAAAAATCAAAAGCTACAAAGTCAGGTACTTCAGTAAATACTTAATTTTCAAATGACATAATTGACATTAAGCAATATTTACCTGCTTCTTCTTTAATAAATGACAAATCTTCTTCTGGATATGGGACTGACGGTTGTAACACAGAGCAATCTTCAGAGTTCTCTTCAGTATTAGGTGGTATGTTATAAATAAATCTCTTTGCAGTTTGGTTTTTCCTTCTTGCTTTTCCAGGTTCTTGAACTGATTGTCCCTGTGCACCCATGTCATTCCACACGAAAACTTTTCCCTCACCTTGAGATTCATTTTCAGCCATTTCAGGTGAGCTGTCCTGGACCCAACTGCAGTCATTCATTTGGTAGCTTTCCATTTGGCCCTCATCAATAGGGTAGGGATCATTCTCAGTTTTTATGCTACTTGCCAAGTTGGTAAGGTTTCGTGTTGCCCAGAAGCTGGCAACTTTTTGATCCCTTGGAGATAAACCATCCCTACTAACAGATCTTCTGTTGTAATCCACTACAACAGTCTCTGGTGCTTCCGATTTTATGCTTATGTTTAAGGCATCTTTAATGAAGTTGCGGCAGGACTGGACGACCTCCGTCATCTGAAGGTAGCTGGCCACCGACATCACTTCAATGGCATTTTGGCTCGTAAGCACGAGGTTACCGGAATATAAGAAGTCCAAGATGACAGAAAAACCTTGAACAGCGACAACGTCTAAATAGGTAACAGTGGTTTGGTTACGGCTTTCTTTGTTTGTAAAGCAATACAGAGTCTTAAAGAAGCGGCTGCCTGCAACCAGGATGTTCTTGTGAGCTCTGAAGACCCTCCCACTCACCACAATATTAACATCACAAAGAATGCCTTTCTTCCTCTGCTCGTTGAGCTCTTGCAGGAGCTGATAGCAGTAAGAGTTCTCATTTGGCCTGCTGTTAAAATCACAGTATCCTTCATTATTCAGTTCTGACGGTAACTCTGCCTCCTGCAATTAAAAAAACCGCACAAATATAATTACCTCTTAATAAATGCTCTCCTAAGTTCTTCAGCCCTCTAATAAGGATATGAAAGCAAACTAAAGAAGATAACTTTAATCAAACTATTTTTTGTTATTTATGTTCTTGGTCCCAAAGGCAGACAGGAATATAAAATTAACAAGATATTTCTGAAAACTAAAAATCATACTCTCATTCTGCACCTTCCACCCCCAATCAATAGAACTAGCAGATTTGCCTTGAGAGCAAAAAAAGGGAAATTTCAGTCAAAAGTAAGGAAATATATAGTTGAGTGTGACGTACTTGTTATTTCTAACCCACATATATTAAACATTCAGGAGCCCCTCTTTCCTAAGATTTAACTAGATGATTCTTACATATCCAATCCCTTGTTCTTCCCCAGAAATCTCCACTTAAACAATTAAGCAAAATCCTGATAACTGATTTAACATTTTCTTCATGCTGAGATATGAATACATAGATTAGGTCTGTATGTCCCAATCTGTCTTGAATGTTTTAAAGAAAACATATTGCTAAAGTTGATATGACAGCAAACATATTTCTTACAGTTTTACAAATTAAGGATTTATCCTTTGCTTTTTAACTGCAGCAGGTTTAGGATTAAACAGTGTATCACATGACAAGCAGACAAAATATTGCAGATGACAAAAAAAACCCCCAACTTTAGTTTCTATTACAATATTTAACTCAGACTTTCTTGAAATAAGCATCCCAAACTTTCCAGTGGCAACACTGGCACAATACCTATTACACACACACAACCAGTTTCAAACATGGTTTCAAAATTTTGCTAAAACCTGATATTTTCAGACAATCTAACACCAAGACACAATCCATTATTAAAGATTAGTTCAGACAGGGAGAAGTCAAGAGATCTGAGCTGGATTTTAGAGCACATAGAAGACTTCTAACTCATGTTTAGATAAAGATGATTCAGAGATGCTACAAAGCAGCAGCTAGGAGAAAGCAGAAAACACAGACTGACATATTTAAGACCATACTTATACGGGTTGACATATGCTGCCATCAAGAGCAGCAACAATAACAGTCTGTTTCATTCTATATCTCCAAGATTCTCTCTTCTTTCCCAGCAAACAAGGAAAGCTCAAAACTGGATAGCTCTGAGCCAAAACATTATTTTCTTCTCTCATATCTTAAAACACCTCACTGATTAGGGAGCTAGAGATGGTGTTAAAGCTCACCTGCCTCAACATTACAGCTCAAAGTCAGTTTTAAGAAGGTAATGTTAGCCCTGTCATGAGCCCATAAGCTATGCTGGGGCTAAAATACACATTGCAGGAAAGTACTACCTTTAATTTGGGGCTATAGCAGAAACCAGCAACATGTATTTAAAAAGTCACTTTCCACCCCACAGGCATTACTGGATTAAATCAGTACTCATGTCAATTTATAATCCCAGTGTGGATCACTGGAATGACAATTGAGGTTTTAACTACATCTATAATGGTGTTTGCATCTATAAGCAGCAAATAAGGCCCAGTATAACCAAAACAGAAACTGTGCCACTCCAGCATCTCCTGCAGAGAAATTTCAGTTTGCTGTCCCATTCAAGTTGCTTCTGAATCTCTACCTTTTTCAGAAAAGCACTTCATTGAAGAGGAATAAATAAAAGCAATTAGGCTTTTTTGTGAAAACAAGCAATAGCTCTTTGCCCAACCTCATCTTAATTTTTTCTGTGTACTTTCTGACACACGTCAAGTACTCCCTCAGATCAAGGCTGTGAAACAGTTTGCTCCAGATGTGGGACAGCTAAGGCTGACACTCTAAGTTCTCAGCAGATTTTGGTTCTGGACTAGCTGCCTGTCACTTCAGCAACGGAGCATTGCATCATTTCAAAACCCCAATTACATTGACACTGGATCAGGTTAAGATGAAAATTACGGTACCCTAAAGTGTTGTCATGCTCATCAATCATCAGTGATTTGCACCTCACACAGTAAATGTTAGGTAGATGCTATGATAGCTGCCAATTTCGTTCTCTGAGAACACATTAAATACTGCATCAAATTTAAAAAACAACCTGCAGCAGTTCTTTTCTTTTGACAAATGCCTGATTAAATAATGGAGATGGAGTACATTTTAACTAAGCAAGTACAAGTACCCAATCAAGCTGAGACAAAAAATAAATTGATATTTACAATGTGGGGTTTTTGTTTCCTGAGAACAGGATGAGCCAGAGTGGTGAGGAGGAGCTGCAGATCACAAATGTGCTACAGAAAAACCAGACTGAAATTTTCATTATGGCAAGACCAGAATGGAAAAATGAGAATATTACTCAACCCGTGTCCAAACTATAGGGGTGTGTGTTGGAGAAGGAGATCAATCAGTATTACAGCTTTAGTTACTATCATAGCTTTACAGAAGTGGGTGCACAAACATTTCTAAAACTAGCTGCACTACAAAACCCAACAGCTTTATTGCTGGTATGGTACAACAGGTAATCCTAGTGTCAAAACTCAAATGAAGTACTGACATCTGAACAGTTATCAAGTCTATGTACACCAAGAATGACAAATAGAACTGACATTTATTATGAGAAAAATGAATAAAATAACATTACTTTAAGAGATTTAGACATTGATACAGAAAAAATACAATACAGTTCAACAGGAGGCAAGGTGCAGAAAATAATTACAGGAAAAAGTGTATTTGCAAATTCTGTTACTTACATGACACATCATCATAAGTGTTCTGTTTTTCTAATGAGAACAACAAACTAATGATATTTCCTTAGATGTCAATTATACTTTCAGAATACAGACCCCATATTTTAATCAACTAAGTTACCTTGACACCAAACCACTACATCCCTTCCTTAATAAACACTAGCAAGAAATAAAAGATAAAAATCAGCACAATTTCATTTCAATTTGTGGAATCTTCAGTGTTCTAAGTCAAAAACTTCTCTCTGTGGGTGAAATTAAGAAGTGCTGTAACAGAACAGAGACTGCTTAAGGAGACTAATATTGTGCTCAGTTTCAAACAGACTTCTCTGAATACACACAAAGATAAATTACTATTTTATATGTATAATTCATTAATTAAACTTGCCCAAAAGCTATCAGGAGCAGAAATAGATGATCAGAAACTGCTACTGGAAGTTTAGTTTTTCTTTCTCCTACTGTTCCATCAGCATACTCTGTCCCAGGGGGGAAGAACAGTGAGGGCAGAAAGAATTAAGAAAATCCCAAACCAATCTAACCACAGATTCCATCTCAGCTGCATGTATATGAAAAGTAGTTATGCCACATTTTTTAATCCCTTCCCCATTACCACCTCTTGCTCTACAGCAGTTCCCTGTACCCCCAAATTAATTCTTACTCTGGTAAATGGATCTTCTAAAAAAGTAAGCTATCAGTAGCTTCTTAACCACATGCAGCTACAAAGGAAAATGATCTCAAAATATGGTTCCATCAGCTGCACACGATGCTCCACTGTTACTGAACACTCAGCACCGCTCACAGACAACTCAGCAATTTCAAGTTATTTCATTAATTGCCTAATATTGAACTGAGTAGTTTGAGGTTGGATAAAAACACTATATGAAAATATGTAATAATCTTTACTCTGAGGCCTGACTTCCTCCTCAACTTTGCTCTGCTAAGAGTAAGTGAAGAAGTTAACTCTAGAACACTGTACTGTAACTCTAACATCTGAAGCATGACTTCCATTCATCACTGCTCACATAATGCAAACAATTACAGTTCACATGGAAAAAATAACACATCAAAGGCCTTCCTCCTTTCGGAGAGCTTCTGCTTTAAACCAACATGCCTGTTAGACTGGAGAAAGCTTTTCTGGCAGTATTTCCAAAGCTTAGCTTTAAATTATGTCCAGAAAGAAAATGTTTTAAGAAGATGGTTTGAGGGGAGGAACTCCCAGCAGCCAATAAATCTGCATCTTATGGACCCAAATTCATCAAAGAATTAGAATATTTTGCTGTGATTTCCCAGCAAGCATCCATTTCTTAGGATTCTTGGAACACAATAGTCCGTTCACTAAAAAAACAAAGGTAGTTTCAAGACGATGATAGATTTCCTCAAGCTTTAATGTGGAGAAAAAATATTTTAAAAACTAGAATAGAAAAAGATTCAAGAATTTGGTCTTAGAAAGAAGCATCGGCTGACAGCTCAATACCCTCGAATTACAGCAGCTGCAACCACTTGTGATGTATTTTGGCATTCCGAATTAAATGTATCCCAAAAATAAACTGAAATCATCACTCATTTCTTCACAAGTGCAATATCCAACAGACCCATAGAAATTTCCACTGCTTTACTGTCTTAACACCTACAATTTCCTTTCTGTGCTTGAGTGGTGGCACTATGCCATATGTTTATTAGCAGCTGCTAAACATGCCCTGCAGTTGAGGCTTGTCAAGTCCGTAATACATGGGTGCTGTCTCTAACACAAAGGCTGAAAGATCTCTTGGAAGTTTCATTAAATCTAAACGGCTTTGCTGCCTCATTATGTATGTTGCAAATACGGTCAGGGTACAAATTACCTACTTTTGTTCCAAGTATCTGGTATCATGGCATTTAGAAAAAAATGGGGCTATTGTTTTGGCATTGATTTAAACATATGTATCAAAAGAAATTCAAGTGCCATTAAGGGTATGAAAGGATACGGAAATTAAACATAGAAGGGAAAGAAAACAGAGATTCCTAATCAGGTTTTTGATAAAGAAACTGTAACATGAAAGTGTGCCACAAAGAAAAATACACTCACTCCTGAAAATCTGCAATTTCTTCCCTCGTGAGAAGTTTTTAACTGAAATGCAATTGCAGAAGGATGCATAAAGCACTGTTTTCCACTAAAAAATAAAAAAATCTCTTTACAGCTACCTTTGTCCCAACCTTATCTTTAGTACAGTGCAGAAGAACAACTGACTCATCCATCCTACTGTTTCATTTATTATCACAGTTACTACAAATATTTTTTCTCAAACTATCAGCAGTACAAAAGCAGGGATTCATTTTTACAAATATTCCCATGACAATGAAAGGTCTTCAAATAAACACTTACAGTCTTCAAATACATACTTACATTAACTTGTAGGCTACTGTGATAACAAGCCAATATTGTCCTCCCTTCCACCCTCCCAGTATTTAACAGTTTTACTACAACAGACTCAGGGTAAGAGGACAGAAAGAGAAAAAAAAAAATAGTTAACTGAGAAGGGGAAAAATGCTTGGAATAGCTTTTATTTAAATACAGCTAAAATAGAGTGAGAGAAGCTTCCAAGTGTGGCAGGGATTAGCAGCATCCACTAACACAGGAGGCTACACAGTGACAGAACATACTTTACAGAGTAATCATTCACAACTCAAAGTTAGAAACTAGGCAACAAGACGGTAAGAAACCTGCTGCAATAGCATTATGCAAAACTGAAACATTTTTAAAGATATGAAGAAGTAAAAGAAACTAAGAATGAAAGTTTCTTAATTAGAAACAACTAATTGAAAGCAAATTTGGCTAAAACACTGCAAACCCCAGAAGACTGAAGAAAACTGATAAGAAGACCTACTACCAGAAAACATCTGTAACAGTAGTTGCTACAAAACTACATTCACTGAAAAGGTAGTATTAATCACCTTGAAGGTGAATGTTGCATTTGAAAATCCAAAAATAATATTTTAGACAACTGGTATCTGTGCACCATAAGGTTTTCCCTTGTAGTCCTGCAACAGCTTCACACAAAACTTGCATACAATTTCCAAGTAGTTCTAAGAAAACTATTGTTCACGTAACATTTTTTAAGTCATCCTGTAATCCTGATATCCTGCCCTAACATTTGACTAGCAGCTCTTGTCCAAGGTACCCTGAGCTCCGTAGAGTGCTCAAGCAATAACCTCAATCTAACTACTGCATTATATTTCAGACTCCAAATAAAGCTATCCAACCAAGGTGGGTGTTTTAATTAAAACTGAACTCTAAACGCAGAAAATCGGAGTAACTAATCATTTAATTCTGGCTAACAGCTAACAATTAGAGAAGACTAGCCTAACCTGAAGCAACACTAGCTGATGGCTGCAGGCAAGTTTAACGCCAGCGAAGCGATAGAGAGAACTTTAGCGCAGGCATCCCTAGGAGAAAAGGCTGCAGAAGGCTGCGGATTCTATACAAGTATTCTTTAGCGGCTTTTCATCCACATATGTTCTAGGGCAAGCTCTGCCTCATTCGTGAAAGCCGCCAAGAAACAGTGATTTGAAGTTCAGCGAGGAACGTGAAGAGTTTCACTACTCCTACAGCGTTAGAGGAGCGCTGGCATAGTAACACGGCTTTCAGGAAACCACATGTTTATCTCAAACACACACCAAGCGATTGCAGACTTCTTGCTCAGCAACTCAATCTAAAGCAACGCAATCGGGAAAAAAAAAAGATTTCAGCGCGAAGAACTTAAATACACAGAGTTATCCGATTAGTGCACCGGGGCCACACCGCTAAGCACGGCAGAGCGATTCCAATTCCGCCGAGTCCCCATTTCACAAGCGGTCGCTGGCCGGACACTGCCCTCCCTCCGCCTGTACCGCAGGAGGAAGTTGTAACGAGCGTATTTAAATCAGTGCTGTGACACTGGGATTCCTACGCAACTTTTTCCCACATCGCCGGTTTATCTTCACGAGATAAAGACGAACTAATGAAAGCGGGACCCGACAGCGCCGGACGGATAACGGGAACAGGGTACAGCCACAAACAACAGCTCTTGCTGTGTTTGTGTGCCTGCCCACATCCAGCGGGAGAGTCACCTCAAATCCCAGAGGGGGCTCGCCTCCCGCTCCGAACGCGGCGAGCGAGAGCAGCGCGGCGTGTCCAGCCCGCCGGGCGACAACCACCACGAGCAGCCATTTAAAGAAGTTCACACCGTGGGCACAGGAAAACCTCACCTATGCGAAAGGGGAGGCCAGGATTGCCCCTCCCTCCCTCCCTCCCTCGCCGCCGCCCCCTCCCCGTACCGTCCCGTACCTGCTCGGCGCTGCCGGGCTCGTTGAGGCGATGCTCGGCGGAGAGGTGGTGCCGCAGGAGCAGGGTGCGCTTGTAGTTGCGGGTGCCCTTGCAGAGCTCGTCGTGCCCCCCGGGCAGGGGCGCGCCGGACATGATCAGCTCGGGGGGCGCAGCAGCGGCGACGGCCGCGGTGCACCAGGCGCAGGACATGAGGCCGGTCTCCTGGCAGTAGTAGAGCCACGGGAACTCCTTGAGCCAGGAGCCCTGGAAGGAGATGTGCAGCTTCTGCAGCAGGGACTTGGGCCTGGCCAGCGGGAAGTGCCGGATGCTCTCCCCCTCGCCGCTGCCCTCCGCCTCGTCCCCGCCGTCGCCCCCCGACCGCCGGCTGCTGCTGCAGCTGCCGCCCTCGGCGCCGCTGCCGTCGCCCAGGCTGCCCCCTTCGCCGTCCTCCTCGTCGTCGCTGCTGTCACTCAGCGAACCCCCGTCCTGGGCCAGCTCCTTGCCCTCCAGGAGCCCCTCCGTCTCCAGTCCCTCCGCGCCCTCCAGCTCCATCTCCTCGTCCGCCCCCCGCCCATTGAAGTGCTTCCGCGGCCAGGCCGCGGCCTCGCAGCCATTGTTGGCGGCGGGGTGGGCGGCCAGGAGCCCCCCGCCGCCGCGGAAGGCCAGAGTCCGGCGGTTCCTCTCGGCAAACATGGGGCCGGCGGCGGCGGGGGGCGACGCCGCGTCCTGGGGCAGCAGCAGCTCCTTCTCCTCGGTGGCGGTGGCCTCCAGCTCCTCGGCCTCCAGCCCCTCCAGCTCCGCCTCGTCGTCCGCCCCGCGCCCGTTCAGCGCCTCGGGGTCCTGCCGCTCCCAGGCCTCGGCCCCCGCCGCCGAGGCGGCCGCCGCGGGGCTGACGAGGCCGCCGCCGCGGAACGCGAGCGTCCGCCGGTTTATCTCCGCGAACATGGCGGGCGCGCCCCGCGCCCCCCGCCCGGCCGAGCGCTCCGTCCGCCGCGGGAACGGGGCGGGGGAAAGAGGCGCCCGGCTGCCGTGCGGGGGCGGCGGCCGAGAGAAGCGAAGTCCGGCCGCTCGCTCCCCGCTCCCCCGGGTCCGGCCTGGATCGCGGCGGGCGCGGGGCTGCCCACAATGGATCCCGCTCGATCGCTCGGCGGCGGCGGCGCTTCCGTCCCGACAGGCCCCGGATCGGGTCGGGTGGCAAATGAACAACGGGCTGC
>VZUI01046286.1:0-16548 GCA_013401135.1 Cettia cetti
GGGAAGGGAAGGGAAGGGAAGGGAAGGGAAGGGAAGGGAAGGGAAGGGAAGGGAAGGGAAGAGAAGGGAAGGGAAGGGAAGATGAAGGAGACCTACTATTACAGTGTCTATTTAGGATGCACTGTGTACTTCATCTCGCATGAGTTATGATGCCCTGCTCATCAAAGCTCTCTTTGTTTCTGCCATCTCATATAGCCCCTTATATCTGAAGGGGGGTTCAGTCATTCTTTGTATGCCTCCACCCGCCTCTGAAGCTATAACAGAGACTGCAAAGAGAAAGGTAGTGCAGGGAAAAACTGTTCATGATCCTTTACCACTCACTAGAGCTAGGTTTAATATATTCCTTCTATTTGAGGAATTGGAGAAAAGCATCCTCAGTGCATGGTAGGTATTCTAAAGTATTGGTGCTAGTGCCAAGGAATTCAAATGCCCCCTAGAACAAATATTCTCATGACTGTGTAAATGGGGTGCTTTTTTATTGAAAGGCTGAATTTTCTATATGTTCTAAATTAAGTACATTTGGGCAGATTTCTTTGATGTCCGGCAGGCTTACAGAGGTTCAGAATAGGGTTAATAGTCAAAATGTGGCAGCATATAAGCCACAGCAATGCAAAACAACTCTTCAAGAAAACATCCCTAAAACAAAATGAAACAAAACCAGGAAAAAGCAAAGAAAGTCAATAAAGCTCGTTCAGTTCTTTAAGTTTCTTGTGTATAGGTCCAGAGTACCAAATTCTATCTCTGCAGAGAATGCAAGGCTTTACCATAGCTAGAGTTACACTTTGGGGAAACAGCACTGGACCTGGGATACTTGAAAAATTAAGTTCTGAGAATGACAGAAGTACAATACTTCACCTGTGGGATGTGGAACCCAGGCAAGCTGGATAAAGAGACACAGCAGATCTTTCTAGTGTTTTGATCAGCTCATTCTACCACTTTAAAACACACCCAGTCTTCTGCACTGGCTTTGTCTCACCCAGAGATTTCCACCCCCTTCAGCAGGGCTGTCACAGACTGGCCACCATCATAAAGGATGCCTGTTGTGTACCTAAAGAACATCTGCATGAGAGAGGTTGCATGCAAACCACCTTTTGGAAAGTGGGACCAAAGTTTTTCCATCTTGTGTCCAGACAGGGAATGTCTCCAGCACTGCATTCAGCTGTGATTGGCTCCTCTCTCTGCCACAGACATCCAAGACTAGGTCACTGTTACTACCTGCAGATGACAGATTCTTAATGTTCTACACATGTAATCATTCAGGTGTTTTATAGATCTTCCTTTGAAGCCTAATAACTCTTCGGATTCTTTTTTCTCATATGGAAAACCAGAAATCAATACCACAAAGGATTTGGGATGCTGACCAATAAGATGAGCAGAATAGATGGATTTTCATAACTGATCTGCTTTAGCTGACTCTCAGTTCAGAAGCAAGAAATGTAATTTTTCATCACGACAGAAAGAGAGATAGGGTTCAAATATTTAAAAAAAAAAAAAAAGGTGCTGTAAAAAGAAAGTTTTTTTGCTCCTGGAAAGAAGGAAGAAAATATTTAACAAAAATTGGTAAAAAACCCTTTTGCACAATCAAGGAAAGGTGTATAAAATGTCAAATTCATCTGATCTCAAAATCAATACACAAATACAATTGAAATACACATCAAATGTTGAAATATTTAAAATTGTCAAAAAGTAAGACAACAGAACAATAAAGACCTTTTTCTCTTTCTGCAGTACCCAAGAGAAAGCACAATTATGTCCTATTTTCCTTAGGTTGCACATATACATATATACACACACGTACACACTTCAGTTCTTATGTGAAGTGTGCTATTCTGTTCATTCACAAGCTCTCATCACTCAGTCTTGAAATCTCAGATAAATTCACATTTACATTTATTTCCAAGAAAACATCTGGTTTGCCATAATTTTTAGCAGGATTTAATGCAAAGTCAGCATCATTCACAGATCAGCTTCTCCTCCCTCCAGTGTCAGTGGGAATACATCCAGTGCCAATGTGAGATGTACCTTCTATAACTTATTGAACCAGAAGCTAGAAATGAAGCTGTAGTCAAGTCTTCTACTACAGCTGGTCCTGAGTCTATGCCCAGCTTCTCTTCCTTCCATTTCCCAGATGCATTGCTCCCTAAAATCTACTCCTGCAACTGTGCATATAGTCTTTGTTGTGTCTATAAAAAAATGGAATTGATTCACTTGGACAATTTTGATCTATTTTTTTTAAACCCCAGTCATTTTTTACCTTCTCCAAGCACAATGAGAGAGCAATGAAGTAAAGCCTAAGAACTAAGGAACAACTAACAAGTACTAACTAACTAACTAATTAAACCTAAGAACTAAGTGAATGAAGATGAACAGGAAGAGGTAGTCTGTGACTAAGCTCAGCTGTGGCAAGAAATACCTGTCTGAGTGCAACCTGAATGGAGTCCCCTTCATTCCTTTCCTGACCAAAAAATGCCCATATCAGACGTAATAAAGTAAAACCAAGAAGAACCTCAATCTGAACCAGAGATTTAAACTACTAGAAAACTGTAAAATCTTCCACATCATACTTCTCATTCCTAAATGGTAAAGGAACTTGTAGTCATCCTAAAAAAAAAAGTTATATACTTCTTCCACAAAAGCAGAGCCACTGCTATCCCCATAGAGTCAATTATGCACTGCTAGGAGGGAGTCCTGGATCTACTCTTAAGATGCTGGCCCCTTTATGCACAGACTCAGTATTGCCAGTCTCATTTAGGGATGGACAACAAGAGTCAGGCTACCACAGACTGTTCACTCCCTTCAATTGCTTCTCCCAACAACAGGAGAAAGAGGCAAATGAAGCCTGTGGTGTTTTCAGGCCATGTTCACTTGTGCCTGTAGGCAAATTCCACTGTAAGGAGTTTAAAATAAAACAAGTACACCAACAAGCAAAGAACTAGTGAGGAGAGCAATGATGGATATGTCTTGTTCAGGTAACTCACTAAATCATAGGAACTGGCTGTTCCAGCAGATTTCAAGGAGTGATGCACTTCAGAACAGTCTTGTTAGATGGGTAGTTTCCTTTACTAACTTATTTCACTGGCCAGTAGAAAGAATGAATGGCATTCTTCATTCATGGTCATTTCCAGATAGGATTCAGGATGGTAGAAACTGCCTTCCTATACTTGGTAGGATGGAGCTCAAAGCATATGTTTCCAAACTGGCTCAAACACTGTCCAGGAGTAAGAAGAAATGAAAGAATAGGATCCAACAACAATACTTTCTTGCACTATTCATCAATTAATCAATGCTTCTATCGGCAGTGGGAGTTGATGGGAGTTCTATTAGCGAATCTTGTTAGTTCAGGATTTCATTCATAGCCTGCTGGAGAGGTCAAGTATAGAGCAGGTAAAATAGAACCACATAGTCTCAAAGAACTCCCTTTGAACATCAGACATAACTGTTATTTCCAAATACACTTTAACAAGAAGAGCATTATTTGGCCAATTTCCAACAATCCTACTTGAAAAAGGCAAGTCGGACATAGTGTTTGAAACGAGAGATTTACCTTCCAAGAAATTTCAGAAAAAACTCTTGAAATTACTTCAAGGAGCAGGGTACAAAACTACTTGCAAGTGAGTGGCACTAGCAATAGTGAAGGTTATAACTGCAGGCTGCTCCTAAGTCTGTGTGAATTCAGGATGAATATTGTATCTGAGATTTATTTTCCAATATGCCCTTTTTTTTTTTAACCAAGGGATATTTTCAGATTGTATCAGTTCTCACCTCCTTGTCACATTTCAGTTCCACTTGCAATTTAAATTGGGGCAGAGATAGTTCTATGCCAGTACCATGTGTTCCTTTAGAGATTCCACCTCCACATCTGTTGTTCTGCATAAATCTATCTGCTAAATTATTGGCTGCAGTTCAACAGAGTCTATACATTTCCCCAATTAAACCATCAGTTAACAATTCCCAATCGGTGACCTTAATGTGCCTTGTGGATAAAAAGCTCCAAAACTTTTTCTGATCTGAGAATAATGGGGGGAGCAGAAGTATGTGAGTACCCACATGAAACACTATTAATAATCTTCCAGCTGTGAGTAACCATATATTTTCAGACCACAGTGAACATATGAGCCCGTTAAAATTATATACAGTTTTTACATATAACTAATATCTGTTTCTGTATGCTAATGCACCAACCAATTAGTTGACATCCACAATTAGTTCCTCTTTCTCTGTCACCTAGTTAGCATTGAATGAGGTTGGTGTGTACTTGAATTCTCATGTGATTCTTGATTGCATTGTAGAACATGATCAAAAGGCTCTTCAAATGTGAATGATTGTGTTGCTTGCTGTACTTGATGGCAATTTACTTAAATATGATACTCTGCAGGAGAATTTGTTCAAAGTAAAGTCACAACCAGCACTTTATCATTTCCATGCACAGTATTTTGGAATATTGCTTCTTGAAAACCTTAAAAAACAGCAAGACAATGCCAAGAGGAAAAATTAAAGCACTGGTATGACAATAATCTTTATTAGCAGTGTGGGGCAAAATGTACAAGCCTTAAAGTAGCCATGTGAATACCTAAAGCCTAATAATGAGTAGCCCCCTTGTCTGAGAGAGCACAGAGGTAATGTCTTTAATAGAAAACGTATTTGATAGCACAGATTCTTCCAGCCCTGATCATTCCATGCACTAATCTCAACTGATCCTCAAATCCTCTCACACCTGGTGGCTTCCATGAAGACTTGCAGTCTGCAGACACAAGCCTGGGAATTATTGTCAAACACCAGGCAAATTTACACTATTTTGGTAATGAAGCTTCATATAATTTTTATTGTCACAGATAAATGGCTGAAGCATAAGGACAAATATACTACAGAATATAAATGTTGTAAAATATTGGAGTTTTGTTGACTCATTGTCAGCTCTACTGTTTCTCCCACATTTTCACTTCATTATCAGAATTGTCTTTCATGGCAAATAAAGTCACAGGTAGAATATTAGTTATAATATTCTACTGGTGTAGACTGTGTTTGCAGCATAGCATTTGTCCCTGACTTAACAATTATAGGCCTGGATATATATATATATATATATCCTGGATATATATATATATATATATATGTATATATATATATATATATATATATACATACATACATATATATATATATATATATACACACACACACATATATATATATATGTCATTTAACAGCTTCTGCTGGTCCTAATAAAGAATATGATGAGTCTCAGTTCACAGTGACATTTCCTTTATATCCATATTTCTTAAAAGAAGCTTTCTATCTAGTTCAGATTTTTCTCCCATCTAGCAGTACGGAAGAGATGGTTACAGTTCTGTACCTGTTCAAGACCCCCAAAACCTATCTTTAGATGAATCTACCCAGTTCATTTAAACCACCCAGTGAACTGGTGGTTTTGATCTTGAAAAAGGGACTATAAACAGAACTCTTATTATCAGGTCCAGACAAGCTGTTTCTCCAAAACAGCTGTCTCAAGTATTCCATGGTGGTTCCCAATTTGGTTGTTTTCCTCCGTCTGACTGGCAAAGAAAGAAGACCAAAGCACCACTTTGTTGCTGCCTCTCCCCTCTGCGTGTTGGTAGAGGAGAAAAGCTGAAATATGTAGCAGGACAGGACTGTGCTACACCCTGCTCTAAATATAAGGTAGGTTGAGCGAAGTAGTGTTTCTTCAGCACAAGAAGAAGAGCACAGACCATTTACTCTTTCCTTGTGGCACAGCTCCTGAGGCAGAGCACAATGCTGTGAAAGGTCTTGCTCAATAGTTCTGACTGAGGTTGCAACTATCAAAAAGAAAAAGTCTTTCCCAAGGAAATTAGAAAAATAAATGAGAATTAAGGATGGAACTGTCATTTATTACCATTTTGGACGTTTAAACAATAAGAACATGAGTAAAGCCCTTTTGGATCAGCACTCTTAATGTCAGAGACAACAGAACTGTGAGCCTGGCATATATATGTCTTGTACATCTTCAGCATCCACAACTGTTAATAGAGGTCCTAGAGGTAGACCACTCACTAGGTTTCTGTTACCAACACATGTCCACGAGTTTGTCTAATTCTTTTGAAACTGCTGATATTGTCTGCTTCCACAGCTCCCTGTGTCAGCAAACTCCACAATCCAAGTTAGGCTGTAGAGACAAAAACCTTTTGTGAAGATTTCTCAGGTGAGAAGTGACCTTGAACTTGTCTCTTCCTTTTTAACAATAATTATCTGTCCTGTTAGCAATCTAAAGATGTGCCAAAAGGTATCACCTGGTCAGGTGCTTCTTGGTGATTGATAGTGGTGTTCAGCTGGTGAGAAAAGACAAGAGAATAACATGAACACCCAGGCAACCAAGACTGGTCTCCCACTCCCCTCATTGAAGACACCTACACCCTACGAGGTAAATTAAGGTTGGTGCATCAGATCAGAAATTCAGCTTAAAGTTTCAATTTCCTGTCTTTTTGTGGGTTTTAGGCAGACCCTTAATGTTGCTTTAATGTAGGGGGCTTCTTGTGGTTTAATATTTCTAAAGTCAGTAAATTATTTCCAGCATATGTAAAAAAGACAAATTTCTCCTGTGGTTAGTAACCACAAAGCAAAACAAGAAACAGAAATACTCAAGAGTAGTGTTCTTGAGAAGAGGATTTAGAGCTTTAAACTTCCCTTTTGATGTTATGTACAGAGAAACAAAGATCAGGGCAAGGCTGATGATTAATACCTTTACAAAGCATAATAACAAATATACACAACCTGTGTTTAGCATCTCTGCAGATCAGTACAAAATGCTTTTTCTCTGCTGTGTTAGCAAACACTTTGAAACAATGTCCCCGCTCTCTTATATTCATCCCCTAAAACTATACTGCTGAATAATAAATGTATCCCAGCTTGTGAGCAGAGGTACCAAACTGCCAAACAATGAAGAAAATGTTGTATCAAATAATGGTTTATTTACTAAGTGAATGATTATTGTTCCTTGGCCTTTCCCATGGAGGGGAAAGAGAGGTGAGCTAATGTCTGAACTTGAAGTAGAATAGTTGTGACAGTTGAGTGGAGAGAAACTGTGAAGATCTGACTGATATTTTCAGATAAAATCCATAAAGCTTTGGAAATCACAATTTGTGTTGCTGAATAATAGCTAGATCTGTTATCCCAGGCCAGCCTCCTCCAGTAACTATTTTGACTGCATGGTTTGAAAGCACTGTTTGCAGATCCTGTGGGACAGATGACCACACAGGCATTAGTACTCCTGGGCCTATGGAGCCCCTGCTCCAGCAGTGGTGTGCCCCTGGTGCCTGCTGTGTACCCCACACAAAGCCAGAGGGTCATTTCCCTTCAAGTCCCCTAAGCCTGGCTGGCTGACTAGGGGCAGGTGGCCTTGGCAAAGCTCCTGCCCATGTCTCTAAGCCAGGCTTGTGCAATGAAAAGAAACTACCATTGATTCACCATAGCCTCAGGGAAGAGCTGGGAATAGCAAAGTTTCTGTTTACTTACTTGAGAACATTTGGGTAAAAAAAATGAAGTGTTGAGAAACAAAGATTTTTTTTCAAGAAGTAAGATCTTTTGACAGTACTGACAGTCAGATATACTGGGGATTGTTCATATTAGCTTTGTTCTCAGCACCATTTAAAAGCTCTGGTTGCATCACTGATGGGATGCATCCACGAGTGCTGAGAATGCTGGCAGACTCATTGCAAGGCCACTCACAGTCGTCTTTGAGAGGTCACGGAGATCAGGAGAGGTGCTTGAGGATTGGAAGAAAGCAAATATCACCCCAGCCTTCAGAAAGGGCAAGAAGGAGACCCTTGGGAGCTACTACCATCCAGACAGCCCCACCTCCATCCCTGGAAAGGTGATGGTAGCTCATTCTGGATGGTACCACATGGATGACATGAAGGTGATCAGGACAGCCAGCATGAACTCACTAAAGGTAAATCATGCTTGTCCATCCTGATTGCCCTCTACAATGAAACAACTGCCTGGATGGATTAAGGGAAGGGCAGAGGACACTGTCTAGCTCAATTTCAGCAAGGCTTTTTCCACTGCTTCTGACAACACCCTCATAGGGAATGTGGACTGGATAAGCGGACTCTGACCTGGCTGGAGGAAGAGATTTGTTACGCTGTTCTCCCATGCATTCAGTTGGAACTGACTGAAATAAAGATATGCTGTGTATTATAGGGTGAAGAAAGTTACACCTTGTCTTGAGATTGTGATTCTTCTCTTCTCAACACAGCTGTGCTCCTCCCTGACAGTGGCAATGACAAGATGGGGTTCAAAACAGAAAAAAAGTGGCTGAAGTTTCAAATAAATACCAGGCCATATCTCTCAGGTACAGCATTTGAGAGGGATGTTCTTCAGTTAATACAGCTGGGAAATCTACAGTCTGAACTGGAAAAGATTTATTTATATGTGGTGATGCTGTAAAACATCCAAGCTAGAAAGTTACTTAGATGTCACTTCAATTAATTATTCAAGATTTCCCTAGAGAAACTGCTAAATTGATTAAAACTAACAGTTAATTTAAAGTTAATTTCACGGACAATTAGCTCAAATATTGCTAACTGACTGGCCATATTCTTCTTTAGATGGAAAAAAGTTTAAAAAGTCACAGTCTCTCTTGCTACATCATGGTTTGGAAAAATTATTAATGCCATGCTATGACAGGAAGACATTATTACTGACAATGTGTGTTAAAAAATTGACTCGACAAATCACATTCTGCTTTGTGAATCCCTTTTTTTTCTGTTACATTGGAATTCTGTTCTTTGTCAAAAGCCTACTATTCCTTGCAGATATTGATACCTCTCTTCTTAAACAAGAATTACTACTGGCAGCTGTGGGATCCCAGCTCACAGTGAGTAACTCCTTACTTCTGTAACAGCACCATTGTCTTTGGTGGGACTGTTTAGAGTGAAATGCTACTCAGTGAGAGTAAAAGGGCCAATGCTTGAGCCAGTAAACATGTCATTCAGCTTGACTGTTCCCATAAAAATCTAGGCATAAAAGTCCATAATTTCTTGGAAGCATTAGGTTATATTTAATTTACAAACAATACAAATTAAGATAACCTTAATAGTGTCTTAAAAGACTGAAATAGGTTTTGTTTTGTCTTGAGAGAAAATACATGATTTAATATTGCAGATTTTAAGGCAATGTGTTTACAATTGCTAATACAATATTAATATAGAGGTATCCAGTTTTCATAATATATGTAATAATTGGAAATAAAAGGCAAATACTCAGAACAGCAGTCATACTCTTCTTCATGGTCATTGAATACCTATTAAGACTTCCTGGTTTAAATTGTGTTCATACATTATACCAGTGGGATTATAACCAATAGCATAAATTATATGTATTCCATAGAGATGTAATTATATGCAGTTAAATAGTAGGGAATGTATAATGCTATATATTGAGCAAAGGAATCAAATACATGCACTTAAGTAAAATCTTCCATATGATATATTCAGATATTAAGAGGTTAATGAAGTAAGTTGTCCTATAAATTGGGCAAATACCATTAATCTCCAAGAACTTTCTTGCAGGAAGTACAGGACACAACTTTGAAAAAGCTTTTTTTCCTGACTGATGACACTGTTTTCTCTGCCATTACAGGGCACAAAACATACACAACTTTATATAAATGATATACACTGGCATTCATCTGGCATGTCTACATTAATAGTGATGTGCATGAAAAAGGTAAAAAATTAATGCAAATAAGTCCTTTAAACCACATCCTGCCATTAATTTGGGGTGGAGGAAAGGAAGGGATTAATAATTCGTGGAGGAAAAAAAACCTACAGAAAAAAGGAGTTAATATTTTAACCCAGCAAAGTTCCTATAAAACTAAAATCTTCTAGTTGCCCTGCGTCCAGCTGAACAAGTATCTGTGGAACAGAAAGCTGATAACCAATTAATAGCAGCCAGTGTTCTTTCCAGATAGACATCGCTGTTCAAACACCTGCTATTCAGGCCCTGTGAATACTAGAGGCAGGTGGCATATTTGGAAAAAAAACCACCAAACCACCTCACCCAAAAAAACCCAATCAACCAAACAAAAATACACCACCACCCTGTATTTTTTACCCTCATTTGACCTAAACCTTTCTCTGATTCAGAATTGGGTGTTTTTAGAATTTTGGTTCATGAGCTGTTCTGTATTCAGTTTTAGGATAAAGGGAAAACAGAAGATTTGTTTCACATATAAAGGCAGGAATAAATCTTTCTCAAGAAAACTGGCTGGTGACCAAAGTGTTGGTGAAATCAACAAAGGAAATGAACAAAAGTTGAGTGTTTGAATATAGGACCACATTTTGGTTAGATAGGCACAGGGCATAAATTAAATGTATATTGATTTAGGTACCCTATACTGTTGTAGGTACCTTATAAACTTATTCTTTGTAATTAAAATAATGAAAGTGTCAGCACAGATGTGTGATTTTATTTCAGTAGAATCTGATCTATAACACCTTAAACAGTGATTATGTTTAAAACTGTCCCTGCCTACATCTAAATTGAAGTCAAGCCTTGTTAGGAGTTGCATGTGACAATAATAGAAAGACCTTCTCAGGGTGTTCCATTTCAGTCTCCTACCTGTATCAGATTGAATTTCCCTTTATCTAAGAGCTAGTTTGGGATATGTTAAAATAACACAGTGGTAGCCTGGGTCATTGCCCCAAGAATTGAGTTGAAGGACTCTCACAGAGTTGATCCTGCTAGATAAGGCCGTATAAAGAGGGTTCCTCTGATGACATTGCTAATGATTGATATATTGAAGCTATCTTTATCTTTAAATTTGGGAAATTCCCTTCGGTTTCCTCATAAAAATATTTGGGATTTTTTTCTCTGCTCCCATAGCTGCATATTCAAGTGGTGATAACTCCTTTCAGACAACAAGAGACTTATCAATAAATATATTCTCTTTCTTGTTTGCCGCAAAAAAAAAAAAAAAAGGAAGATAAAAACATGTTTTTCCCTGCATATGAATTTTTACCAGCACTCTATCATTATGTGCAGGTAATATGCAGGTAATAACCTCTTTGACCACCAACATATTATATGCTAGTTTTAGAAACCATTAATTAATTAGAATTAGTTGCAGTTTCAAGGGATTATGTTGCCTTTTGGTGGGGGCATTATCTTGACCTGAAAATATAAAAGTATGTTGTTGAACTTTTTCCCAATGCCAAGATGTAGTAACACGTTATTGGTGTTTTAAGTGCTCCCATATGCTTCAGAAATAATTAAAATTTTATTGACTTTTTGGCCTGTCTCCTAAAGATGAATATCCTTCAGATGCTGAACATTTGATACATTTGATGTTTGGGGATGCTTCTTTTTACTCCATAGGAAATGTGAATGCAGCAGGACTAAGGTAATCCTAGTCTCTTGATATGGTTGGCCAACAAAATACAGGAGAGAGAAGCAAGGTTCTTTAAAAGAGTTGCCAGTCTTGTATATATCTGCTTTTCTGTTAAGGTCCTGGCTAGGATTCAAAGAAAGAGGACCAGTTCTGCACAAAAAAAAATATTTAAAAGATGGATTGGTCCATTAATCATCCAGAGGAAGCTGATACACTTCTAAATTGAAATTATGTGTATCAAGCAGAGGGGTCTGTTTTCCTCTCCTCATTAACCTAATTAACATAGGCAACAAGAATTATCTGAGAATTTTCACCAAACTCAGCTAATTTTGTGTACAGGAAAAAATCTTAAAAGTTTCTCATTCTTTCTCTTTCTCTTTTTCTTTCTTTGCCTGCCTGTCTTCCTCTCACTTTCTCTCTCTCATTGTTTTTATTCCATATGGCATAATTTGATCACAGCAATGAAAAATAAAAAAAAAATCAGCCTTATTAGATGATCTTGACACTCCACAGAGGAAGTGATCAGATGACAGCTGCTGTTGCAATGATAACACTCTAACACGATGACAGTTCTTTCCCCACCTTGTCCTAGCCAAGATCAATGTTAATTTCTTTTGCTGATGCATTTAGTTTGAGAGGAGGGGCTATTTCAATTTCAGATGGAAAATCATCTCTTAGTGAGATCAAACATCTGAGACCACCTGCCAAGAAATGCAGGAAAGAAGTTAACACACAGTGAATTTTGATCTATTTTTGGTTTTATTTCCTGCTGTTCATGAGAACCAGAAATGCAGATCAGACTCCACCATCCATTGAGAGGCATGTGTTTGCAAGGCTTCTGCTACTTTTTGGAGAACACTCATCAATCCCCTTGCAGTTTTTGGCCAAACCTTTTGTTCTCTACAGGCCTTGGGTAATTTATCTGTGACTCATCTCTGGCAAGGGAATCCCAAGCTTGTTGGAGTAGCCTGGGAGAGTTCATGGTGATTTATGGACTCTGAAGATGAATACCCCCTGTTTTCCTGTCTCAAATTCTCACTCCATATTTGCCCTCTGTTCAGAGAAATCTCTGAAAAGCCTTGTACTAAAAGGAGCTTCAGAGTCTCTTGATAATTCAGCTGGTCAAGTGACAAACAGGGCAGAGAAAGGTTTTTAAGCTGGCTGAAGTGCAAATTAAGGAAATCTGAAGCAACGATGTGGTGAGAGAAAAAGTGACATGCATTCCTCTGGAGGGATAGGACAGGTTCAGTGTTGCATATCTGTGGATAGCCTGGATGCTGGAAGGAGACTGTAGAAACCATTCAAACCACTGGCAAATCTCATAAAAATGTTCCTTACTGGGCTTGCCTGCCACCTTATTACCCCAGAGCAGCTGTTTAAAGAGCAGGCATAAACTCACCCTGGCTATTGCAAGCACGTTTTCTGTAAGGTGAAAGGTTTGGCATCTGGAAGTGTCAGAAAGGAGCCTCTTGCCATAAATCACACCAGAAAGCACTCAAATTTGACAAGTGTCTTGAGAGCATTTATATGTTCACCCCTAAATTCCAATATCAAAGAGCAGGCTTTCAGGTTTTAAACCCCTGCAATACACCAAATCTGACATAAGAAGATGCACTACAGGAGAGTTGAATGGCAGGAGTGTCCATGACACCTGAGGACCGCTCATAGACAAGGGCTGGCACAAACTGGGTTGCATGAATTCCCTGTGCTCTGCTTCAAGAATAAAGAGGCTTCACCTTCACTCAGATGTAAAATCCTTTTCCCTTCTCCTTTTCCCCCTCCACCTCTCCCTTTCGCTGCCCAGGTCCTAGCAGGGGAGCCAGCTGAGAGCAGAGCCAGGAGCTCCTGGGCGTGAGCTCTCTGCTCCACACTCGAGGCTGTCAAGGGCTGAGGCCAGCACAGATAGTCAGACATCTCATGCTTCATTCTTAAGGGTAAGGGAAATTTTTTTGTCACTATTTCCTCAGCATCTAGCATTTTTTTCTCTAATCAGAAAAGAAAATTCTGTGGCACCTCTGTTCTGGGATAGTCACCAATGGTCACAAACTCCTTCCATATATATTTTTTCTTACTGAAATGCTTCCATAAGTAAACAAGCTTCCATAAAACAGCAGGAAAAATCCACTCCCAGTGAGAATCCTCCCAGTGTGAGAGTATGATAGTGTCTGAAAGGTGGGGATAAGAAGCTGCCCCCCGCTTGCTCACACAGACAGCTGTCTCTGCCCTGTTCACTGCTGCTGGTGATTTATGAAGCCCTTTGATCAGAATCGAGTTTTAATTGCCTGAACCACAGAATCTGACACGTGCTTCATCAAGTCAAAGGTAGACCCTCTTCCTGATGCCCTGCTCTTCTCTTCTTTACTATGGATCCAAGCCCTGTAGGATTTTAGGAATCTACCCAATCCCTAACTCCATCTTTCCAATAGTCATTGGCTCAAGAATTGACAGAGGATGAGTGAGTGAGTGAGTGAGTGAGTGAGTGAGTGAGTGAGTGAGTGAGTGAGTGAGTGAGTGAGTGAGTGAGTAGGAAAGAAAGAAAGAAAAGAAAAGAAAAAAAAGAAAAATGTATGTAAGTTACTTGTCCTACTCAAGTTCCCCAATCTATCCATTCCAAGGTCTCAAGAAGAGGCCCTGGAAAGGGGAAGAAGGGAAAACCATCCTGGTGGGGCGCTTGCAGGAGCCTTCCCATCAGGCACGGACCTCAGGAAAGCCCACCCGGTGGGGACAGATGCTGGGGGACCTCTCCCGGTGGGATCGGGCCCTGGAGAAACCCTACCTGCATCCAAGCACCCTGTCCAGCAATGCTGGGTCCCCTGCAGGGGCTGGCTGCCCACCCGGGGCCTGGCCGTCCCAGGGGGAGCGGGTATCATGTTACTGCTGGGCAGGCAGAGTGTCAGGCACTGTCATGTATTATTAGTACTGTTTCTCCCCATTAAAGCCATGCCTTTGAGCAAAGGGGTTTCTTTCATGTTCTCCCCCACCAATCCTCTGACAGAACTCTTAAAAGTCAGGAATTTTCCAAATCAAAGACTTAATCATTATCCTTCTGTCCGTATTCCCCCTCTCTGCCACACACACTATACCCCAAACTGCTTTAACTGTCATTATCCAAAGCACAGATGCCTGTTTAAATTCTTGATTCAAGCTGGAGGACATTTAATAGCTGACTGGATTAAATACTGCAGACTCCAGCCCAAAATCTCTTTGAAAATACAGGTCGAGGAACTATGTCTAAATTTTCTGGATGAAAACTGATCTATGATATATGTTTTTAGTTCAGATCTGAGGACAGCGAGAAGGGGGGAAGGGGGTCTGTTCTGGATCTGGTTTATATTGGTGTAAAAACCTTGAAGTTGAAAGGTGTTTCAGGATGCTTAGAGAGGAAGAAAGACAAAGTGAGAGGAAGGAAGGAAGGAAGGAAGGAAGGAAGGAAGGAAGGAAGGAAGGAAGGAAGGATTAGCTAATCTTTGTTCATGGGAAATGGATATGTTTTCCATTGCAAATAATTAAATATGAATCATGGCAAAGAATGCACATTGAAAGTGCAGAGGTTCTGTGGGGGAATTAGCTTCCTGTTCAAAATTAACACTAATTTGGCTCTTATATCAACAACCCCTTCATAGACAGCATCTCACTCAGTTGCTAAACATGTTTTACAGCTGTATGGTTCAAAAGCAAGTGTGCGTGTGTGTTTGTGGCTGTGCCCAGAGCTTATACAATTTCACACGCAAAGGAAAGCCTCACTCCTTTTCAAATTCTGACATAAACGTGAAAGCCATTTTCCCTTTGTTTTCTAAATTGCATTAAAAAATACAATACAAATCGACATTTGCTGAAAATAGCGATATCAGCTGACTATCCTGAGTATCGTTTATAGCATTAACAGATAAGAAATGAAGGAGGGGAAAAGAGGACTCCACTCCTTTAAATAAAAGGGCTCCTTTATTCGAAAAAACTTTAAACATTTTTACAAGATCATGTGATTGAGGCTCAAAGGCAATAAATCTAGATTAAGAACCCCTAGGGATTTTTAGACTGATGCTATCTATTATGGATAGCACCTTAGTCTATTTATCTGCGCCTTAGTCTATTTAGTCTATTTATACTCTTGCATTGTCATTCTAAAAGCTAACGGGTTTGATGTCAGCCTTTCTGCCTTTGAAAACATTTGCATAAAAAGAAAAATAATGACTGAGTTAATTTCTGTCTAGCAATACTCAGTGAAAACTCGTCTATTATTTAATAGAGGTACTTATTATAAGAGCCTCCACCGCAGTTCAAAATTAATATGTCAAATCAAGCTGTAGAAATAGATGTGCAGAAATAAGCAAGGCACATCTACAGCTGACCGAAAGTGTCTGAACGATTCATAGACAGGTTGTTTGCAAGAGTCCGACTGCTCTCGGCCTGCCTCTGGCTCCAGCTGGGGTCTTTCCCTTGGCCATTCCCGCTGGCCGGTGGGCTGGCACCTTCCTCCCCACCACCTGCAGGCGTGCCGCCGCACTGATAACCGCGGCCATCGCGGGTCTTACATATTTTAGTGCAATATTTTACACTAAAATATTACAAGACTTTCTGGAAAACAGCAATAACCGTACAAAAGGAAACTAAAACCCACCCCGAATCGCAGGGCTGGCATCTACGGAGGGACCGGCTGCGCCTTGCTGCAAACGTCAAACGGAGGGCAGCTTTTAATTTCCTGGAGAGCCGTGGCTCTGCCGCCCTCCCTCGCAGGAGTCGGGCCGGACCGGGCAGGGCGGGGGGTCCCTCGCCCCCGGACCCCGCTCTCCGGGGCCGGCAGAGCCGGGCAGAGCCGCCCGCCTTCGCCACGCCCGAAGCGCTGGGGGCTGCCAACCCAGACTTTCCCCTGTGCTCTTAGCGGCTCCCACCCACCTTCAAATAGAAGTCAATTGATTAGTTTCAGTTTCTCCTCCCAGGAGAGACCCGATACTTTCCCTGGGATCAAACGCACCCGAGAATAAAGGAGAGGGTCAACCGATGGATTGAGAATGAGAAAAGAGAGAGAAAGAGAGAGACAAAAAGAGAGAAAGAAGGGCAATAGATGGAGGCGGAGAGGTAGAAAGATAGAGAAAAAGGAAGGAAGGAAGGAAGGAAGGAAGGAAGGAAGGAAGGAAGGAAGGAAGGAAGGAAGGAAGGAAGGAAGG
>VZUI01046290.1:0-102013 GCA_013401135.1 Cettia cetti
TTCTTTTCTTTTCTTTTCTTTTCTTTTCTTTTCTTTTCTTTTCTTTTCTTTTCTTTTCTTTTCTTTTCTTTTTCTTCCCCCCCATGTTTTTGGAATAGTACAAACTATAAGAAATAAAATGTTTTAATACTATGGTATTTGATTTCACAAGGTTTTTTTCAAAATAATTGCTATCATAGTTCACATTTCAGCTGCTAAAATTTCACTGCAGGCAGAATTTAATGTCTTGAGAAGTACTGGAGTCTTATAGTAAGACAGCAAGGAGTTAGAGTATGCATGGGGAAGTCCAGAGACAGGTCTAAAACCCCAGTCTTGCCCAGAGACGATAATATGCTAGGAGAAGTGAATTATCTTGCATTCATTATGTATGAATATTCTCCAGCACTGCTAGTTCTACAAAAATCTTATAGACAAGAAGGATCCTGTCTTCCTTTAAACATCTTGTAAATGTTCAGGCCAAAATAATAGTTCATTCTTGAGAAGATGCAGAGGTTTTCATGCTAGGGATATTTACTTGCCTTTAAGCATCTCAGACGACCTTTTCTACCAAACATTTGCAAAGAAATGGCTTCACTAAGCAAACAGGTGAGATGAGACTTTAATAAATTAAACAAGTCTAAAATAAAGGCTTATTTAACTGTAGAAGTTGTTTGGAGGAATAAAAGGTTTTAATCAAACTTGCCATCAAGACTTTCAAAAGGAAAATCCATTTTTCAGTTGTGGCTTGGTCAAATTCTTTGAAGTATTAATGTAACCCTGAGAAAATGACTATTAGTCTCAAGCAATTGCTGGACATTAGACACAACAAAAACAGGAAAAGTTCAAGAGTCTCTGTTGACTTTCCGCTTGATTGTAACAAACTACTCACTTTCTGGGTTTTCTTTTTTGAAGTGGAATTTTATACAGCAAGGCCAGGTTGTTTTTTTTTTCTTTTTCTTTTCTTTTTTTTTTCTTTTTTAATTTCCTTGCTACACAAAATTCCCACCAATCTGTGTGCTCTCTCTTTTTAGTTCAAACGTGAAGGACTGCTGTTTCAATTTAATGCACACACTGCTAACTCAATTTAATTCAAAGGCACAGCTTCAGTGTACCTGAAAGGAAAACCTGAAACATCAGTTCATGGGTCAGAAGAAAATCTGGCTGGTAATTTCAGCTTCTTGTGAAATATCATGTCAATTAACCAGTTTCCACCTATCTAGAGACGGAATAGTACCACATGTTCCTGTCGCAAACTTACTCATCGTGCAGTGCACTGCTGCATTGTGACAAAGAGCACTCAGATAGTCTTTTCCATTATTTCTAGGGAAAAAAACAGCTGAATAAAAATATTGTCCCATAGATCTAAAAATGCTATGGGATAATCCACTAAGATTAGTAAATTTGCATTGTAAAACAGAGAGAGAGAGAGAGAGAGGTGCTTTAGCACCGGGATATTCCACACTGAGGCAGTCTGACTAAGAAACAACATCCCATAAAGCAGACACACACTTCACACAGTATTCATATACTCAGAGGAGTGCTCTTTTATGAGTGCTTTAATACTCTGGGATCATGTGTGTTGTTTTAGAGTTGCATTAGTCACACCCTGGGGAAATGTGAGCTTCCACGTCTGCCCATTTCAGTGCTACCTTACCTTGACCCACAGAATTTACCACATTAAGAGAGGATTTAAATCTTGATTATTTTCACCTGTTGGCTTTCAATCTTCTTTTTTTTTACCTAAGAGGTCTGCCCTCTAAGGGTGATACAGTTCATAAAACTGGTGACCTTTGCCTGGCTTCTTGATTTAAGCAGAACAGCGAGTAAAGGGACTTTCATGCACTGGTAGGAGAATAAAAATATAAAGCAAAATTGTTGCCAGTCCCTATTCAGGTGAAAGGATTAGAGTTCATTTCCATTCTTATTATGAGGATGAGCACAACTACTTCCCATGCTTTCTTTAGTGCTAGAGGGTAGGAGCACCCTGCTTGGATATGCCAGTCTGTTGCATATCCTGTTGGTTTAGGGGTTCCCTGTGATTCCATACTGCCTCATGTACAGAAAAATTTCAGTTGTTCCCCTGTTTTCTATCCAGAGACAGAGAAATGGAAGCAGAAAACTTTTTTTTTTTTTTTTTTTTTTTTTTTTTTTTTTTTAAAACCATTCTTAACTTTTCAAGACTGTTTAAAACTTCAGACAGTTATTTGGAAGAGAAAGTTATCATTACATCCCACAGAGATGTCCCCAACCCTCTTTCTGTAACTTCATGTTAGTTACAACAACAAATCTGTGTTGTTCACTTCTGGGAGTAGCTCATTATACTTACAACCTGATAAGATCTGGATTCCCAACCTTGTGACCTACTAAATGATGATACATCAATTCATTCAGACTTTCTATGGCAGGGAAAAGAATGTGTGGGGAAAATTGAGGAGACGTGAAAAAGAAAAGAGAAAAATATTTTTTTAAAAAAAATCAAGTCCTTCTTTTGCTTCTTTACCTTAGAACTTTCATCTTATTTTCCTGTACTTGTCCCCTCTCAAGATCTTAATTTCAAATCTTATCAAAATAGTATAATAATCTAGAAAATCCCTCAAGTTTTCTCATTGTTTCCAAGTCAAAATACACTGTAGAAGAACTCAGGAACTTTTAAAAATTCACTAACAGAAAATCTTCAGGTTCACCTGACACCTAGCAGAGGTTTAGTAAAATCCAATCAAAATTACCTCAGATAGCAATAAACAGGGAAGAGACTTTTGACAGTAGAAAAGAGATCAGAGTCACTGGAGGAGGTGAAGGTCAGTGGTAAGAGGAGAGGAGGGATGGTAACATGAAAGCACAGCAAAGGACGACATAAATGGTCCTGCTGTGGTAAGGCTGATAATGATGTAGTTAGCTTAAATGGGGAAAGGATATTTAACAATCAGCATAAATGAATAGGTTTTGGAGGGTAATCAAGAATGGAATTGAATTGGGAGGAGTATGGGAGGAACAGAGAAGCCCTGAGAGGTTTTGGAGATTTATTTGAACTGAAACTTCAGTTGATTTACATCTCAAGAGAGAACTACAGCATAATAATTCAAAATATACCTCTTCTTTAATATTGCAGAATACAGTGACAAATGTTATTACACAAACTTTTCCTTAAATGCCTATCCCACAATATCTTTGATGCAGTTCACAATATTAGATTGTCTGTATTAAACAATCACAACCCCTGCTCAGGCCTGTGGTAAAATACAGTAATACTCTTCCATTTCAGATCTACTGGACCTCTGTAATTCAGAACCTAGAATACAAAACAATAATGCAAGAAATTTATTTGGTTGCTGTTGGTTTGTTTGTTTACTTTAATTTTAACTGGAATAAAATGTCATCTGTGAAATGTAGATATCTAAACAGTTTTCCTTTTTTTTTTAATTTCTGAAGAGGTGTCTTGACTAGATGTGTGACCTAGGTTTAATTAAACATTGTACTGTTTCTTTTCTATGCCCAACACTGCCTTTTTCTTCTAATGATCTATTTTCCTCTTTTCATGACTCTTTCCCATTTCCTCTTGATGTCATTGCCACTGATGTTATTCTCTCAAGCAAACTTTTACTGTTTCATCTATCCCAGTTGCCCTTGCTATTGTTCTCCTCCCCTTTGTATTGCTGTCCTTATGTGTCTTATGACCTTATTACTGGGCAACTCTTAACCTTTTATTTTGGCAACCATTTACAGGAAAGACATTAAGTTACTGAAATGACCAGCAATGAGCTAAATGTCTCAACTCTCATTACTGACAGCTGGTGCCTAAACTATGGGATTTTTAAGGTACAAATGAGGAGCAGTCCATACTGTATGCAGTCTAATGTTAAATGACAATGTGTAATCCTGTAGAGACCAGGACAGTGATTTACTGCAGGGATCACTGTTACTCAGAGATTTATTTAAGGTTTTTAATTATAGCCTGGAAGATAACAGGCTTAAATCAGCTCACAGGTGTAGAGTACAGGCAGCCAGGGAATTATTAGACTAGGATAGGATGAAGGTATCCCAAAATCTGATAATGTCAGTGCAGCTGAATGAAAATATGGAGACGGAGAGGAGATAGAGTGAAAAGACAAGTAGGAAGAAAAGACAAAGAAAATAAAAAAAGGCAGAAAACACTTTTTCTCTAAAATATATCCTCATAGAATTTCCTACAAGTGCTACATTAAGTTCTGGGCTCCACACTCATTCTGCGAAGTGGTTAGCGTGCAGGCAGGACTTGCAGCAAAGCCTATAACGCAACACAGACATCATGTCACCCTGCAGACTCACCTGAAACCATTCTGCCAAGCTAGGCTGGCCATTAATAATGGTGAACCAACATCTGCATGGCTTCCAGTTTGGCACAACATCCTGAGTGAGTTTTGCAGATGCTGCCAAACCCCATGATTAGTAAGTAAACGACTTAAGTTTTCAAGGCAGGTTTCTACTCCTTGCAATCCCACATGTGAGTCTCAAGATGGGCATAGCTGCTTGGCTAAGTGTTTATTAGGAAAGTGAAAAGTGAAGAAAAGTTATAAAAGGTCCACAGTCTGGGCAAATAACAGAAGCTGAGTCTAGGGAAAACAGCATCTCTTCAGTTGAAATCTATGAGAACAGTAATTTCAGTAATTTTGTGGGTAATGAGGCTTTTTCTTCTTGCACTGTTGTCATGGTTGCGTGCTTACACATTCATTAGTTTGTCCTTTGCTAAAAATCACTGATAAAAACCAGAAAATGCTCTCACATCTTCAAAAGGCCTTAAGTCTTTCTCAACTTGCTTCCTCCCTCAACAAAAAAAAAAATTCCCCTAAGCTAACCTTGAAGACTCTGAAGTCTATTAAGATGTAAATGGGGGGGGAAAAATCATCTTTGCTTATCATGATATTACCCACTTTAACATTCTGATGTTGTTCTCTAACAAGTGAACAATTTTCTTTCAGTATCTGGTTCATTTGACTTAAGAAAAGCTAGAAAAATCTTTTTGGTGACTATTGCTTGGGATCCTGCCAAGTCCCTCTGCAGCAGCAAAGTTACTACATGAATCTATGTTATTTATTTGCTTATTTTTTTAGTTTGTTTCCTTTAGTGTTTTTTTTCTCATGTCTATGCTACCATATGACCCTCTGTTGCTTCAGGACAATGAAGATCATCCTCTGTAAGTAATTCAGCACTTTTCAGTCCAGCACAGTAGAGATCTATAACAGTCCCAAGCAAGATATTGATAATTACATGGAATCTAATACAGAAGATCAAAAACTTGCTGTTTTGGGAATCTTTAAAGTACTCAAGAAAACAGAGTAAAACACAGATGAAGGAGAAAAGCAGTTTTCACTGGGAAAAGAAACTGTAGAATAAAATAAAAAGTAGAGGGAAGGAAGCGTGAAGGCTTTGAAGTTGAGCCACAATTCAACTAACACTCTGATTTATACACACAATCTTTCTTATTTTTTTCCCACAGTAAATCACTATTGCATGAGAGGTTTTGGTATCTAATGTCTGCACAGGAGGAATTCTTATGTCATTTTTCTTTTTTGCTGGGTAAGCCTCCCTTCTAACTACTCTCTTCCATCTTCCCAGAACTTTGAATATTTATGCAAAGTTTGTACACTCAAAATAGGTTAAACAAATCTGTTCAGAAATATCTCTGCAGAGTTATATAATTCTGAGTATTATCTCTCGAGTATGTTTTCTATTTATTTGCTGAATCAGATCCTTAATTAGTGTAAAACTGGTATATTTCAATTGTATTTTCAGGTCTTCCTTATCATGTCCATATAGAACACATAGTCTAATATCTATTTTGATAGTAGGGAAGTAGGAGAGAAAAATAAGTATACATTTAAAAACTTGAAGTCTTACACAAATGTTTCATGTTTAAACGTGATAAGAATCTCCTGCACTCATTGACAGCTCTGTAAATTTCTCCTCACTGCCAAAAATCAGGGAGCCAGGGCAGAGTTAATTCAGTAAATGAATTCCCATTCTCGAGAAAAAAATGCTGTAATTCAGAACTGAGGTCTGAGATACACAGAAATATTGTAATGTCTTACTGTTACACTCAAAGTGTTTGATTTCACTAAGTCTTCTGTATCACCTGTTACAATTATTCACTGTCTGTAGTGGGTAAATTATTTACCTGGGATGTACTGTGAGACATGATGATGCAATCATAAAGTATTCAAAACCCACGGTATTTTGAAGAATTTGGGTGAGACTGTGGAGGAAATTATAACAGTATCAAAAGTTAAAGCTCCTTGAACTGATAGTCACAGCATCTCTGCATTCATGTGCAGAATTGCATTTTTCAATTGCATTTTGGATTTAAGTGATCCATATTGCTTAAAAAGCTATTTTGCAGGTTTGGGCTGAAATAGAGCTAAATTTCTTTATAGTAGCTGGCATAGGGCTGTGTTTGGGTTTGTACTGAAAGCAGGTTGACAGCACGGGGATGTTTTTGTTATCACTGAGCAGGGCTCAGACAGAGTCAAGGCCTTTTCTGATTCTCCTATTGTTCCACTGGTGAGCAGGCTGGGGGGAAGCAAGGAGCTGGGAGGGAACACAGCTGGGACAGCTGACCCCAACTGACCAAAGCAACATCCCTTATAATATGATGATGTGCTCAGCAAGAAAACTGCGTGGGAAGGTTGGCGGATGGTGGCTGCACTGCTCAGGGCCTGGCTGGGCATGTGTCAGCTGGTGGTGAGAAACTGTTTTCATTGTATAACATGTATTTCTTTAGTTTTATTTTTATCTGTCTTTGTTATTTTTCCTCTTTTCCTTATTATTGTTCTTATTGTTTATTTTAAGTTATTAAACTGTATTTATCTTGGCCCACAAGTTTTCTCACCCCATCCCACTGAGGGGGGGAGTAAGTGAGTTTAAGCCATGTTCAGAACCACGTTAGGAAACTCAGCTTGTGTCATCTAAACTGTCCCAGAAAGATGATGGAAATGCATAGGAGTCACTAGACATTAGACATAAGACACTAGAAAATGAAATTCTAAATCAATAAATTTTTCACACCATCAGGCAAGGATAGAAAAAAAATCACATTTCCTAATAAGAAAGCAACATATCATTAAACAAAAATTTACAATACCCTTGTCACTGTCAGTCTGTTGGATGTAGAAAAACTGAAACATCTACTAGCACAAAACAACAATTTGTTTGTGACAGAAAAAATGATGGGAAAAGGTAGTTTCACTCACACCCTCAGGTGCCTTCACTTACAATTAAAATAACTTTTATCTTATTGTCATTATGAAATAATCATTTTTATCTTCTTATTTTTATGAAATAACTTCTTTTTAACCTGAGCAAGTGAGATTCCAAAGGCAGCAGAGATCTTCTATCAATTTTCTATTTGCTTTTCTAAGTCTAGAACAGTACAAGAAAAAAAAAAAGCACAGTTCAAGATATATAAATATTTATAAATATCCATATGAGTGTAAATATATGCATTTTATGTTTACACACAAAGGTACATGAGGCCTATGCACACCCCAGCCAGTATCACTAGACTTATGCTGCTTCTATCGAATGTTATCACCGTTTCTGATGAAGGAGATTCCAAATCCTTCCCCAGTCTGGAACAGAAATGCCTGTACTTAATTTTGCTTCTAAGCCTTCAGGGGCATGTCTGCACATTTGGGTATCACTTTGTGTGTTCACTCTTAGTGTAAGTAGTGTGTCAAGTACAGGCATCAACAGTGCCACAGTGAGCACGCACTGAGGCATTGGTGACCTCCCCAGGTGCAGCCCAAGAGGGAACAGAGACTGCACTTTCCCCCTCCCCGTCACTTTTACACAGACAAGAGGCTTCTGCACTATGATGTTGCTCTGCTGTCACTTATCTCAGCAAAAATCCTGTCATTCCCTTTTCCACTGCTACTTGTAGCTGCAGGTAGCAGACATGGAGAAACAAAGAATTTTCGTCAGATATCTTCTCTTAACTGAATTTAAGGATTGTCATAGATTATGGCCAAGTCCTATTTAAACAAAAAAAAGCCCCAAATCTGCTCCACTGAAGAACTGATCCTAGCTTGAACTAGTTCTTGCTAGATGTAGGTAAAAGGTTAGTCCAGTATCACATTATCACTGTCTTTTGTAAGTAGAGAGGGTAATCACGCTGTACCCTGCTCCTGTTCACTAGAGAAGATACTTTCCCTTTGGTCCCAGAATGCAGAGACCGTGTGTTTTAATGTACTGAAACAGTGCAAATTGAGTAATAAAATCATCTCATGATTGCAATTTAAGTTAGGTGAATCTGATGAATCATGGTAAATCATTACCTTATCTCAAAAATCTGAAAAAAAACCTGATCATTTTTATCTGAACTTTAAAAGAAAGCATTATTTTATTTTGCCTTAGAAGCCATAAAAATTTATATATATATATCTAAGTCCTTAATATGTAGTCACACTATTAAAGAATACACAGTTTATAAAAATGTGTGTGTATGTACTGTGAGGAGTTTCTTAAAAATACTGTATACCTGACCAGCACCAACGCTCATTCAGGTCTGTGCATGATTGATTGATCACAATTCTAAATTGATCACAATTCTCAAAAAAAAAACCTTACTAAGTTTTGGTGCAGCTGACAAAAATAAAGAGAAAGGTTGTTTTTGTGGAGACAGTTCAGCTCTGGGACACCCGACCTAGTTTTAGCAGGCTGGATCAACCACAGAGCTTCCCACAGTGTTTCCATTTGACTTCAGGCGAGATTATTCACCTACCCTGTGATTCAGTTCCCCAGGCACAAAATAAAGACATTTTCTTATCTCACTGGGGTGTTATAATGACAAAACTGAGTAACTGTGATGTGTTCACATGCTAGAGCAGGCAGCCACGGAAGTACTTAGACCGACAGTAAGACATACAACCCAAAAGTTTAACTCAAATTATCTGATACATTCTAAGGGCTCTTATCTTTAAAGGGAAGCCTTTCCATAAGCAAAGCAAATGATCTAGTCTCAGGCTAACTAGGCTAAGTGGGATCTTTCTTCTTTCCTTTGAACAGGTTTCAAAGTAAAACAAGATAAGCAGAAGCTCCTTAGAGGACCTCTCTTCACAGAAAGCTGGGATGTGACAAGAAGCGCAAAGCATCTCTAATTTCAGGAGCAAAAGCTTTAGTTTGGTAGGGTGAAATGTAGTGTTTACATCCACAATAGATAAAAGAAAGAAATTCCCCAGTCCTCAGGGGATGAGCCACAGGGAATTCTTTCCCCTTTGTTTCCCCCTTTGTCTTAAGTGCAGACAGATGCCAATCAAGGAAATATGTATGCTGCTGGAATTTAGAGAAGAGTTTCCATACAGTACTAAAACATATACCACTTCTTTCTCTTAATAGATGGATCCATTCATGTGCAGTTTATATCTACTAAAAAGATAAATTATACACCTTGAAAATTATTTTTTATTAATTGATTAGCACTAAAAATAAACTGCCAGTAAGATTTTACAGGAGTTGGTTTGACTGGAAATTGATACTTAATCTAATCTAAATGCCTGTCATGGTTGGATTGTTTTTGGTGTTTTTGACAAAATAATGACAATATTGATGTGTGAAAACACATCTCTATAAAAAGTACTTTTAAAAATCAGAATTTCTATCATGTCCTTAAATATGACTTACATTTTGTTCAATCATAATGCCATCCTACTCTCCACAAAGAAACGCATCATTTAACATTTGTGTATTCATATTTTCTTTACAGACAGACAAATAATTTTCTCAGTAAACTTTTCTGTTCTGAGAATGACTGAAAACTGATCATTCTTCCCAAAAGCAAGGAACTTTAGAATAAGTCTTAATACTTTGTTCTCAGTATTTAATACTTGATACCAAAGCAGTTCTCCAACACAAGTAATATTATATACACTGTCTTCACTACAATGACACACACTAATTGTATGTGTGCTCAAACTCCTGCCTCAGTCAGTTAATCATTTTGCATCAAGGCTCTCTGGAGAGACTTATAGCACCTGCCAGTAGTCCTCTCAATAAAAGCAGACTAATAGCCACCACTGTTCTTTAGTACATACTGAAGTAAAGCAGCTATATCTTAATGGGTCAGACACGTTTATATGCTTTTCCACAAGTTCGTGTCCCACCCATATCAACCATGAATCAACCTCATCACCTGACATATTTACTGTTCTGCAGGTAATAAAAGATTGATAAGTCATCCTACTATTGCTTTGCCACTTGGGTGCATCTGAAGCGTGTCATTTGAGGTCACAGACCTATTATCCCAGCACAATAGCATGAAGCAGATCACCCTGGTGTCAATGTTTTATTAAGCCAGGAAGAAATTTCAGCAAGGGCAAATAACCATCCAATACAGTGAGAGATGGAGCTTTTTGTTGTCCCTCTGTTGTTGTTGTTGCTGTTGCTGCTGAAGGGTGAATGTTGAAGAAAAGGAGTCAGAGAACCCATCTGCATGAACAAATTTTGATAAGCTGCTTGACACCTTTAAATCTTTGGCTTGAGTCTCTATATTTGTGCAAAATTTCCAAAAATTATGATAGTGGCTATAAAATAATGTCAACAAAACCAACAGCATTTATGGAAATTAAGTGCCTAATCCTGACATACAGAAATGGGAGTGTTAGTCTAGATCAGGAGCAAAATTTTGCAGAGAATTTACCAAGGTCTGTAAGTTGTGGTACCTCCTGCTCTTGCAGGTTGCAAGGAAGAACATAGCATGCAGAACACAGCAGGCTGGTCTAACAATGAGAAAATTAAACAAACATAACCTTGGTTAGGTTTGAACTTGAACTTTGATGGTTCAAGAGAGCTCTGTAAAATAGTTAAGTAACTCTGACTTAGCTTGTATCATTTAGCAACACACTGAAGCATAGAAATACAAATGAAGAATATGCTCTTCCTTTGCCTGTCACTAAACCCTCAGATATCCACATATAAGGGTAACAAAACCACAAGGAAACCCCAAACAATATTTATTGCAACTGCAAACCTCCTAATTTAATCTCCTAGAATGATTGTACTACCTAGCAAAAAGAGAGGAAAGGTTCTTTCCACTCCTTCTTCTCTCTCCTGGTTATCCTAAACCAAAATAATAATCTTTAATAAACAATATAGCTCTTCAGATAAATGAAATACAGACATTTCTTCTAAAATATCTAAATTTAGAGTTCATTAGGGAGCTTGAGCCCAGCTATCTAATTCTTTTAAAACTCTGGGGGAAAGCAGTACTGTCTATTAAAACCCACTAAATTAATTTAAATGTAAAACTCCTGTAAATTAATTGTGTCTGCCCTTTTGAGACTTTTCCTCTGCCACACTGAGGGATTGGAGATGTGCGAGTTCAACCAACTCAGACTGAACGTCTTGCAAAACCTCCTGTAAAAGTGTCTGCTGCTAGTGAAGGGGCTGACATCCAGGAGGAAGAAATCAGCATCACCCAAACTGAAGCAGCCTAAGGAAGCACGATGTAACAATCTCTGGAACTACTTTTCTGAGATTGACAAAGTAAAGCCCTGAGCTCCTTCCTCTGGGTTCCCTGGCCCCCTGATTGGGGGTGGGCAGTGCATGTACAAGTTAAACAGCTCCATTCTTCCTGTGGGATTGATGGTAGCCCTGCACCCACCACTGTTCCTGGGAAGGGTGCAGGACACAGACTGCAAGATAGTTACCCAGATGTTTCAAGCCACCCACAGAAAAGCATCAATGGGCTATAAATTTGTGAGGGGAGAGAAAGATTTGCAAAAGAATTGAAGGGAACCATCGGGAGAAGCTGGAATAAAAGGAGCTCTGCTGGTGGTAGGGTACTGGTAGATGGACGGGCTGGGGGCTTTCCTGTTGCAATCTGCTCCCTGCTAGCCATGAATTTTAACCACTTGTACACCGAGTGATTGCTTTCCTTGTTTAGACTTCTATTGACACACGGCCACATAGTCCGACAAAGGTCAGAATTACCGAAATACCATCAATCGCCTACACACAACCTTTGAAAAAAGGAAGCATCTGGCTTACCAACAAGGGGTTTTTTTCAAATTCTTGTGCAACAACATTGGGGATTTTCTTTATTTGTTTCTTTAAATTCCATGCAGTGTTAACTAACATGGGTGTTTATATTCTCCCTTTTATGTAAAGAATATGTTCCACATTTTTTGTATTTGCTTTAATACTAATTACAAAGAAAGAGATAATTCTAGACAATTTAGGAAACAAACCTGAAGTCCTGATGTCACCTTTTTTTTTGACTACTGAAAAACAACATTTTTCTTCTAAAGTTCAATCTGCATGTTCACAAATGTAAGAAAGGATGAGCATTTTTATTTTGTCTCAAACACCTCACAGTTATGTTGTACCCGGGAAAGCCATGTGTATATATGTACCAGCAGGATCTGGATGTCTTTCTTCTCCTGGGCCTCAGACCCTCAATCTACCTAAACTGCCCCCAGTGCAGCCCAGTTTATCAACTGGATTATGTTATACAGAGCCACTAATTATCCTGTGATTACCTGTCACATTTATTGGCAGAGGAGTTCCCTGCTGTCCTTTTCCATTGGAGCTGCTTGAAAGGAGTGAGGTGTGCTCCTGAGGTTATGGCCAAAGAAGGAATAACCACACCCAACTCCAATTTTCCTTAGATTTTCCTCAGGCGATTTATCAAATAAGGACAGAGGCTCCCTGGCTTTACTCTGATGCATAACTTTTCTGCATATCTTATTGCAGAAAATAATTGCAAAGGAATTTTTCACCAGAGTTATCTTAAAGAGGTTTTTCATGCAGGAGATGAACCTTAGGTTTTAATCTTCAACTCAAGAATTTTAGAAATTATCTGCAACTAAACTCAAGAAAAATCAGCATGCTAGTAAAGTTTAAGAAATTTCCATTATCCAAACTAAAATTTTAAATATGGTACAATATATATTAAAGGAAATTACACTGAGAGACAAATCCCTCCTGGTATAATGTTCTCCAGATGATCAATAAAAGCTGTGTGTTGTATCACAGAAGTTTGACCAGCACAGTTGCAGAGGAGGCCTGTGCAGTTCATTATAAAAACCCTCTGGGGAAAGAAAGCCTTGTTTCTAAACAGTGTTATTTATCATCAGAAAAGCAAAAACCTATTATGAATCATGGTATCTGACATTAAGGCTTAAGTATATGCACAAGACAGAAATACCTTAAAACACCTGACATTGAACTAAGGAAGTGCATATTGGAGGCATTTGTTTAATTTAGAGCAAAGAAAACACATTGTTCATTTCATATGAGGTCTCACCCTGAAGCAGCCACACAAGACGACATGCTTGCATGACAGACCACAAATGTCACACAAACAACCAGTGCCCTTTGGCCACGATACTGACAATATGAGCAGAAGGTTCAGAGCCAAGGTGAACATAACCAAAGATCCCAATTGTATCGGATGGCTCTTTGGATTTCACAGAGCATCAAGTTAGCTGATACTCTCAGTTAGAAAAGCACAGTCAGCCCTGGATATGTAAGGTTTACTTCCCTTTTTCAGGGCTTAAAAAACTTTCAGACGTCACCAATTATAAACAAACAGGCAAACACACAAACCACTAGACTGGATCTTGAGGACAAATAATTTATATTATTTGTAGTCTTCAAGCCCAGGGTACTGTGATTGTGCTTGATGTTCTCCCATCCCATTATGTGCCTTCTACAAGAAAACCCAGTGGCTGGCTATGAGTTTTCAAGTTATTTTTAAAGCCTGCATTATGAATTTAAAGTAAGATTTTTAAGGACAAGACATTTTGAAGTACATTACATCTGACTCAAACTAACAATGAATTTCTCTGTGGTCTTACTGGATGAAAAGGAACTCTTGGGTGAACCTGTTCTCTTTAATCACAGTGAAATAATACTCTTTGATTTTCAGTGCATGTCATTCACAGTTATTTATAGGACAATGCTGGAAGTCAAAACAGTCATCAAGGGTTAGTAGATATTAGACTTAACATCATATGTTTTCATTAATGGGCTTAAATGAACAAGTAAAGAAATACTCCAGTGATTAAGGCTATTAGAAAACTAGTCACTCATATCAGCCACCAAACACAAGTCTCCAATTTCCATTAAAAAAGTATTTTCTGTCTTAATGAATGATTATTTGGTCACAATATGATTTTCTAAAAACAGCTAAATTATGATGCATCACTAAGTACTGATGGCTCAAAAATTTAATTGCCTGTGTCAGATTCTCTTCCTAAAAATCAGGCACTAGAATCCAAGCAGCTAAAACTATTATTTCTACAAATATAGCTAGTTTTAAGCAACATTACAGTCTTTTTAAAGCCCATTGCCATCTGCTCTGTCAAAGTAATAAATGAAGAAGTTGGATTTACATGTGGCACTCTGTTAAATGAGGTAAAGTTCAGAACAGACTTTTGCTTCCCAGCAGATGGGAATCTCCCAGCAGGGATGGAAGTCAACAAAGAGGGTAGCAGGGGGTTTCCATAAATTCATGTGATCCCTGGGCAGAACTAAATGGATTAAATAACAAGGACTCTAGGAGTTAAGCTGTATCATGTTATACTAAGAGGTCTCTGCATATTAGGTACACAACAGTTATTCATCCTTTATTGATAAAGTAGAAAAAACAAACTATGTTTTTCTTTGAATTTTGAGCTTGTTTTTCCTCGTGTCTTCCTGTGGAACTGCAGAGCATGAGGTAAACTATAAATGCCTTCTTCACAACAAGAAGATATTCAAAAATCTGTATTATCATAGATAAAGGCAAAAAGTGTCTGTGGATATCATTCAAGGGTTTCACTCTAGTATCCTAAAACTGCTACCATTCATTGTTCATTAACATTTGGATCACAGGATTTATTGTTAGAGGTTTTTTAAAAGGATTTTTAACATTATTTATCATTTGTGACAGCAGAAGGGGACAAATTTGCTAAAATTTCCCTAGTTTTGAAGACTTCTCTTTATCACCCAGATTCATCACAATTGAGGAGTTAGCAATTGAACAATAGCATTTAAAAATTAAAATATTCATGGGAAAGTAATTGGATGAGTACAATATATATCTTTAAAGTTATTTGCATGTTTGTGGGCAAAGGAACTGGCATTGAGTTTAGGTTTTTATTTTAGGGCCTTTGAGCTTGAACAAGAAATTGAATAGCCAGTATTATAATGCATCGCAGTGAACAGATACGTTTGCCTTTGAATAGTCTTTCATATTTGCTTTTGACAGCATATTCCAAAATTAGTCTCCTGAATTTTTTATGCTTTGTCTGACATGGCTTCTGACATGGTTTCTGACATTCCTTGAACAAGCACCTGATCTGGAGAAAGGATTTTAAACTTGAGCTGTTTATTTGTTTGTTCAAATTTACTTTGGCTGAAATCATGCCATTATTTGCATCAGCGATTAAGATGATTCCTTCCTGTATTATTGAATGATAAGGCTGTTCCTTTTTTTACTGTTTCGCAGCATTGCATTTTCCACAGATGAAAACCAAAATTTGCCTGCTTATGGTTTCAATAGATTGTATGAACTGGTTACTTGAAGTGCAGCTTATTTTAGATCCTGTATTTCACTTAATTCCAGCTCAGACAAACACAAGGAAAGGAAATGTTTGCTCCTGTAGCAGAAGTAACAGACATTTGTTTAATCTGAATGGTATTTTACTGAAGAAAAATTATTTTAAATTATACGTGATGTTTATAGAGAGAAGTGTTGAATTTTAGGCATAATACAGATATATGCCCATCTACACCAATATATATCCACACAGGAATTTTGGATGGTTTTAATTAGAGGGATGACTACAGGGCCTGTGTCACCTGGTTGCCTGACTGCTGAAAAATAGTTTCTTCCCTTAGGAATCATGATCAATTTAGAAATAGAGAATAATCAATATGACTGTTGCAAATCTTGAAATATTATTGTTTACAGACTTTTCTGTTTCACCATCTTTTGTACTTTATCTGACACTAAACCTCGTGAAGGATAATCCCTTTCCCAAGGAGGCAATACATTTCCAAAAGTCCTTTGTTAAGGTGACAGGCTAGTAATTCTACCCCCATCAGCTCTCTTTTCCCATATTGCCGACTCTTAGCAAGTGAAATAAGTTTGGGGGAGGATCTCTTTGTCAAAATGCATTCATCGCAATCTTAACCAAAATTCTGGCACACATTTATTTTCACATCTCCTCTAAAAAGCATATGGCAATTTCAACAGCTGAAACTATTAACTTTGACCTGACTGGCTTTGGGGCTTCTGAGAAGAAAAAAGAAAAGCCCAAGAGAAGAGTGTAATGTGATAGAAATAGGCTGCCCAGTCTCTTCAGCAGCAGTAGGACCAATTTCCCACCACAGAGACATCATAAAACATTCAGTTCCCAAACAAACAATGGGTTTTGCCAGTGAGGGTCCACAAACTAGGTAATGGTGAGACAGTGGGAGTATCAGGCTGAAACCTTCAAACTTCTCACACATTTTTGTTCTCACACTCAGCTGAGCTGTCTTCACATCTGTCTGCCAGTTTTTTAGTGTTAGCCTGGTTATGAGTGGATGGAATAGTTCAGGCATAGAAATATTCTTTTCGTTCCTATTTGGTTTGCAATATGTGTATTTCAAAGACAATTTTTGAAAGCATAAACCATTTTTTAGAAAACTGCAACAATAGAGATGAGTTTTTCATTTGCTTCCCCTGAATTAAGCATCCAGATCTTATTCTTTTCAAAAATGAAGGATCATATTCATGACATGTTTACAAGACAATACAAAGGGAAAGCAGAAAATATAACCAAACTATAAATATCTATGTGCACCTATCTATATATAAAAGTAAAAACTTTTAAAGCAGTCTGTTTGTTCCTACTTCAAGAAATACACAAATGTTCCTGTTAACTTCTGAATACACTATGTCTCATTGACTGAAGGGGAAGGAAAAAAACTGAATAGAAAGCTAGTAAACTTGAAAACTCTGACACAGAGTGTTGTCCTAGAGAAGGGAATATTGCAGGCAGGCTTGAATCCTGAAGCAATTTTGTGGACGGTTCCTCATGTAGACTTCTTCAGAAAGTGCAGGACTGTCTCAGAGTATCTCTATGACTTCGGAGAGAATCTGAGCTCCCGATCTTCACAGGTACCGCAGGTGCAAACTCACATAGCACCATAATTTCTGTATGCACTTAAGGGAACGCATGTACTGAGGTCTCTCCAGTTACTTCCTACTCTGGTTGTATTTTGTAGCAATGTCCTGCTTTAATTAGTCTCAAAAGCCCATGAGCAGATATCACATGGTATTGTTCACTGACATGGACTAGATAAAAGCACCCACCAATCTGTCAAATTTTCAGGAGTGCCTGTGGCTGCCAAAAGTGCCAGAAGCTTAGTTCATGTCTGAGTGTCACAGCATTTACCTCTTCAGTCACCCTTCTGTCTTTTGTCGTTTCTTGTCCCTCATCATATATCTTCTAAAAGTGTATGAAAAAGGGCTGCCATGGGTTACAGCTGATAGTCCTGGTATTTTTATGCTGCAATGTAACCATTGCCTCATTTCTTCACTGAAAAAAAACCAAAAAAACAAACCAAAAGAAAAAACCCTAATATTTTGCCTTAAAACTATTGAATATCAATAGTACAGTCTAAGTAATTTTGTTCGGGAAATAAGGCATTTAAATTTTAGCACTTCTTTTTCTGGAAAGGGGAGAGTTCCATCTTCAGGAAAAGACAGTTTTGTTTAAATTTCCACGAAGTTATTTTTAGGTGCCTTAGGTTAGACTCACACACGGACTCAATGAGAAATGCAGGTCACATTTCCCAAAAAACACCTTGCCTCTTATTAAACCCCACTGCCCTGAGTCAAATCAAATTAGATATCTTATACAGAAGACAGGAACAACACACACTTTCAAAAGGGCCTCCAGAAAAAGCTTAGTCATGAGGCTACATGTTACTCTGAGGCAACAGAGCTTGGGCATTAAGCTAGTCATTTATATGTCAGGCATTATCAAAGCTCAGGTAAATACATACACAGACAGAGCTTTAAGAAGCACATCAGACAGACACCTGTTTGGTCTCTCAAGCACCAAGGCATAGTTTTGGATCTCCAAACTCGTTGCCAAGGCCTATGATCTGTCCTAGTTTTTTGACAGAATTAATCTTAAATTGCTTCAAATGTCAACTGTTGCTTGAAGAGAGGTGAGCTGTTCAAACTTATCTAAATATTTCCATTCTAAGGAGGAAGTATGCTGTTTCAATAGTATTGTCAGCAGAAAGATTGAAACAGCAAAAGAAAAAAAAATCCCTATATTCTAAAGAAGAAGCTGCTCAACCATTTCTTTGGTAGTTTAATTATACCTTATGATTTCCCTAGGGCCAAGTTTCCCTTTACATAGTACGCATGCAACTAAACTATTTTGCTGACAAATGCTATTTTCAGCGTGACAAAGCTGCAAAACAAAGGAGTGAATGTGATTGTAAATGAGATCTTCATAGAAGACTTTTTACTTTTTAGTTGGCAGATTCCTTTGCTTTGACTCAGTACAAATCTGTAAAATACATTTCAGATGTAACCTACATTACGGTGTCAAGTTAGAAGAAAAATATCTCATCCAAAAGTGTGCAAAAAATTAAAACAATATTTTCCCTTAGCTGGCTACTTAGGAATATGCTGAAAAGTAGAATTATCACTTCCTGGGAGAGGCTATTTTTAAATTAGTATTTAAATCCGTGGTGAAATAAAAGCTAGTTTTACTGTTCCAAAAGATAAATTTCATTTAGAAAAACAAAAAACATATTTTTCTTTTATTTTGAAGTGTTTCTAAGTTACTTTCTGAAACCATAAAGCATATATTTTAAACTTTAACTTTTTAAAACATGAATTATCAGTAAAATTTCCCACCATACATTGCAGACGAATGATACAATTGATTCAACTGTCCTATATGCATTCATTATTTTTCATCCAAATATTTTTATTTATAGTTAATCTGAATTTTTACATGCATGATAAAATAGAAGAAAAAACATATAAATATTTTCTTTAACTTAGGTAAGCCTTTCATCATGAACTTTCCACTCAGCATGGGTGACCAGAACCTAGGAAAAGTGATTGTTTCATCAACATTGACCAAAAATATCCATTTTCACAGATGCAAGTTCAGAACAAATCTAGTGAAGACCATAAACATATTCTGGATTTTCGGCAGTCTAAATAACAGTAGAAGTGTATCTCTAGCTGCCTCTGACAGTGTTCCACTTAAGTGTTATTTAAAACAAATTTCCAGTTCAATAAAGCCTCTCCCCTCTGCAAACGTAAATTATATTTAATATGCCTGGGAACGAGCGAGGCTGCCAAAGTCTGAGGCAAGCCAGCCTTTATGACTTCAGTCCGTTCTCAGCCCTTGATTACAATTTGATTTCCTTTGGCATCAAAAGACAAACTATTTTAGTGAACAATGTTCTTCCTTTACCAAGAGTGAGCTCTAGTTTCTTGGCAGAGGGCCTATTTACTGGCAGACAACATGTCCAACCTCCCAGCAATACAAGACCTGTGGACTTTGATTTAAAGCAGCACAAAGTAAGAAAAACAGAACAGAATGTATATTGCTCACTTGAGAGGCTTATTGTTTAACCGGCCTACTTATCATTAGCCTGTGCTCCAATCCTCAACACTTTCTTTTGTGTACTTTATGTCAGACATATGGCCACGTTGGGATGCTGACAGCAGTTTTAGCACTGCTGCACTATACATACTACTTGTAATTTGTACTCGTTCTATCTTATAGCTGTGGCTTTCTTCAAGGAAAAAGTGATTTTTAAATGCTGCTGTTAATAGCTGTGACCATCTGACAAGATATAAAACTGATGTGCTTGGAATGATGGCAGCGTTCATTCATCTACATGGAGAGCCTTGTAGATGTTAAAGCCTTTAAAATGGAGCATCTACTATGTGAAGAAATTAAATCCACAAACGCTGCTGAATCCAGTAAGACAAAATAAAGCCTTACCATGCTCTTAACTCCCTGGCCCTCCATGTCAAAAGGAAAAAAAAAAAAGAAAAGAAACACATTTCAAAGCGAGACAAATTTCACCCAGCCTTTTTGTTTACCTCCACCTTTGGGTAACCATATATCTCCCTCAGGATTGTGATAGCATGCTTTTCTCCTTCTCATCACCATCTGAGCTCCAAGAATGCCCTTTTCTGTCTTTTTCTGTTTGTTTGTTTCTTTCACTTAAGTACCTTAAACCTGATACAGTGATCAGGTGGGATACTACTCGGGTCCAGGCAGGATCCTTCCTGCCTGCAGAGGAGCACCAGGGTTTCCCTGCTCTTGCCCACCAGTCTTCCCTGGGGCCAAGATTCTTCCTGAAAAGATTAGGATCATCTTTGATTTCAGCTGAATTCTACATTTTACAAGACCGTACTAGCTCTGTTTTAGGATAAGAAGCTTCCAATAATTATGCTCTTACATTAGAAAACATTGTTTCTAAATGTTTCTATGAAAAAAAAAAAAAAAAGAAAAAAGAGGTAATACCCTGGTAAAGAGATTTTTTTGTTTTAAAAATTCTGATAGAAAACATTGAAAATCTGAAAACTGTATTTAATTTCTAAAGTTTTTTTTTAATTAAAAGCAGAATAAAAAACATTACAGATGGGAATCAGAGCACAACATTTAAATGATGTTTAGGTAGAGCATATCCACCAGTCTCCAAATATTTGGTAAAAACTTCAGTCAATTTTGGAATTAATAATAAAAAAATTGAATCTCAGCATTCACAAGGAATAGACCTTACAAGTTTAATCAGCCTCACTCTAGATCAAAATGCAGCTGAACAGAAAATTGAGAGATAGAGATATAAATATATAACATAACCTACCTCACTAGGAGAGCAGAGGCATTGAAGTGAAACAGAAATTAATATCACATACTTATAATAACAGGAAAAACAATCACAATAATCCCCTTTTTACATAATCACCTTTTTACAACATTTTCCTCCTACATTTACCCTAAACCAAGACCGATACGTTATTGAAAAATTCAAAAGCCTCTTAGAGAGGGCGAGGTGCAAGGGGGAGAGAATGTGTCTGAACTATTATCGATAGCAAAAATGAAATTAAGATTATTAAGGTCTTAAGCATTGTGTTATTGTCATGACAAATGAAGAATAAGGTCGAGCAAAAAAAGAAAGCCTCCTGTGTACTCTGAAGATTGTCATAAGAAATAAAAGGAAAGTGCAGCTGGGTGTGCGTTCTGAGAACAAGCTCATTGTGAGACTGCTGGAGTAGAAAAAGAAGGTAGGATGGAAGAAAATAATGTTATGATATCTCAACTGGAAAATTCCTGTAAATATTTAAGGGAAAATATTAAGAAAAGAAAAAACCAACATCCCCGCAGGGATTTTTAAACCATTAAAAAGCATATTGAGAAAAAAAGGAGAAATGTAGGATAATTAAAAAATAGTGAAGAACTATTATTGTGTAGGTTTTAGGGTAAATTTCACAGAACTGTAATTTATTTTATATGGAATCTTACTGAGCTCACCCCAAAGCTAGATTTGATTTCCTGCCATAACTCTTAGAATTCTCTGGCTTGCTCCTTGATTCAGGAATAATCAGAGAATTGCTACACTGCAGCTAGTCTCTCTTTTCCCTTAAACACATGGATATGTCAGATACCTCAAAAACTAGCTAAGCAGGACTATGCACAATTTTACAAAGCAATAATGAAAATCAGTACTCATGCTCCTGTCACACTGACATGATCCATGTGAAGCACAGGGTTGATATTCCTCTGCAGTGAGACAGATTGTCAGCCATTAATTTACTCTGAGGGCATTTTTGTCTAGTTTTGTGTGTCAGTGAGAAGCCACAGGAAGACAGAGAAACCATCAAGTAGATGCTTTCTTAGGTCATTCACCTGTGTTATAAGAGACTTGAATCTAATCTCTCTTGTAACTTCAGAAGAAGTAATCTGAACTCACTTTAGAGAGATTACCCTTAGCAGTTTGTCACTGAGTATTATGTTACTGGTCCAAGTCATTATCCCAGTTAGAGGAATTTATTTTGTTCATCATTAGACCACAGATGGAAGGAGCTGCTGTCCCCAGTTCTTAAGACATGTACCTGAGTTACCGGTGCACGTCTCAGCTCCAACAATTGCTTCTTCAATTACATGGAATAAAAATCCCACACCTTAATGGCTGGAGCTCTCACAACATTCGGTTTGAAGTCCTGCCATCGAAGAAAGGACTTGGATACAGCTTGTTACTGCTGAACATGCCAGTGTCAAGGACAAAGGCCAGGAATCAACAGAGGAAGAGTATGCTATGTGTATTTTATACATCACATTCACAGGAGACATAAGTAGATGAATGGTGCATTTGAGTAGTCATTTTAGAGGATAGGGAGCTTTTGTTTCAGTTGGGAAACCTGCTGTGGGATGGTCAGTAGTCACAGTGGCTACCTGAGGCACCATCCAAGCTGTGTGCATCTTAGACACCTAAATGGTGGTGACAAGGTATTAAAGCTCAGAGGGATGGAGGAGAAGCTGAGGATGACTTTGAAGGTGTCTGCCATGGCTAAAGGTGAACCTCAGCACTGCTTAGAAAGGCATCTTACATCTTTAAGACTCTGGATTTCAGATGGCAACAGTCCCTTCACATACAGAAGTGCAAAGTTCAAAACTTTAAATGTTTGGACAAGGACAATGAGAGCTAAAAATGAATTACCTCAATATTCTACTCTCCATCCTCCCTATCTCACTGGTCTCCGTCACCCTTAAAAATTCTCTTTTTTTCCTCAGGCTTACAAGGTTTGTTTGCATTCTAATCAGAGAAGAGAATTATGATACCACCACCATTTTAAAACTTCAAATACAAGAGCCAAATTTATCACTGATGTGATCTCATCAACTTAATGAGATTATACCAGAGATGTATTTGTCCCAAGGACTATGTTAAATGAACAGTAATATATGTTTTTTTGTAAAGTCCTGTAATATGCTTTCATTAACTTTGTTCCCCATACCACATATTTAACCTCTCTTCCTCCCTTTCCACTCATTGTCAGTGTAAATGCAGCTCATCACCTAGGTAAAATGAAGCACATTAACTATATGAAGGAGTCAGTATGCTGAGTTTTTCTATTAATCTTTTCTCCCACCCTCTTAATGGACTGATTTCAACTCCATGAAGCAAAAAGCAAATATTGTTTTTCCCCATAATGAAAACTTTTTTAAAAAAAAATTAGGTACCAGGTGCATTTTAAATTTTTTTTTTACCTTGTCTCTTCCTCTCCATCTCCTTCAAACTGGCACAAATCCAGTGACTGTTTTGCTGCTTCATGTATGAAATGTTTCACTTCATTGCAATACCAAGGCTGCAATCCTTCTTTCAAACTGTGAGTATTAATATGTATTTCATCCTCTGGCTTTCCTGAGCCAAAGCAAATGAACTGTGGCCTCATCGAAATGATACGGTCTCTTGACCCTTTGTGCAGTTTAAAGTGATGTCACCTGAACCATTTTAATCTGAAGGCTGGAACAAGTCAAAAGCTGTAATGAGTTCAGGACACTTCAAGACATTAGAAGAGCTATCTTGCCATAAAAGATGCATCTTTTGCATATAGAAGCTGTAATATCACAAATCTGAGTGACACAGACATAAAAAATCTGCTCACTATTAGATGTTTTCTACCTCTTCCTAGTGATGACTTTACAGGCCAGATCTTACACAAGAGACGTAATAATTGATAGTAAAAGCCACACCAGAGTTAAATACATTGGTCAATGTTTCAAACAGAATAAACATGATGGGGAGGGTTTAAACCTGTGCAATTTCCAAAGTGGCAGACTACTAAAAGCTTGGGGAAAATGCTGCCTTTCAGTGAGCTGAGTTTCTTACAGATTTTGAGAATAATATGCTTGTCCCTCTAGACCACTCTGAGATGCCACTTCTGAAAATAACCTTCAGATCTATGGTGAGTTCCTTCCCATTCCCATTGTGATCACCTCCGGATATCTCAGAGACAAACTTTGACTGCTCCGAGGTCAGTGAAAAATTAATACAAGGAAACTTCATATGTTAGTTTGGGGTTTTTTAAGACCTCTAAACACTTTATAAAATGGGAGGAGTTTGGTCTCACATGTGGAAAATCTTAAGGATAATGATCCCAGCCTAGAAAGCAATTAAAAAGGCACAAAAACTCTGTCCCAAGTGTCAAATCCAAAGGATCATCCTATCTTTTTTAATAGTTTAAGAAACAGCTTCTGTTCATATTATGCAGCGGTGAGTTAGTTTTCTGTTCTCATCTTGGAAGCTAGCAATCTAATGGCAAAGGAAAGAAGGCAAATTAAACAAAGCAGAATGAATTCAGACTGCAAAGCATCCAGCAGAGCTGAACCTAACAAGCTTGAATTAAATAATTAGAATACCAAGGAAAAATAAAAACAAACCTTCAGAGAGCAAAGGGTGTTCTTGGTCACTGATTGCTATTTAAATTGGTTTGGCCTCTAACAATTTAGAGATGGTCAAAATGCATAAATTTCCCCAAGCTTTATGTGCTGGGCCCTGATGACTGAAGAAGGGAAGAAGTCCAATTTACATAGTACATTTTTATAGATAGCTAAGCCTTTAAGTGGATTAATAAAGTTTGGTACTTTTAAAGGCATAGGTTTTTATTAAATGACAGCATTCAAGTTAAAAATAAAACGGAAACAACATAAACACACATTGATTAAAAACATACAATACCTATTTACTTAGGTTAAGGTCAAAGAATTATTATAGCCAGATAATCAAAACATCTGCAAAAGAAAAGCTTTCAAATCTCATCAAATTATGTATCAAATAATTTTGAGAGTCTCATGGTACTGTTAAAATCCATGAAGACTGGTATATGCTGAAATAGCTTTTCAGCTTGGAACTCCAGTTAAAATCCTTTTGATAACAATTTGCTCACTTTTCAACTGCAATGCCATTCAAGCTCTTCATTTTAACTCTACACCCCAATATCTTTACATTACATGATGGAAAAAAGTTTTGTGATATGGTTTGACATCATAATGAGAGAGAGAAAAAAAAAATGACCTGCCTTCAAACTCACAAAATTAAATCTGATCATGCAAATTCAAAGCTTTTGCCCATAAAGAAAGTGCATATTAGTAAATTATGACTGGATTGGTGAGAGTAGGTTTGTGGAATTTTTCTTTTTATATCTGGCTAAATCAGAAAGAAAACTTATGACCGACTTATAATTCATTTTTATATGCTTGTGATGAAATGAAAAATAAAATAAGTTGCAACTGGTTTGTTTTTTACATGAAACATAGTGATTTCATTTCAAAAATCTCAAAGATAACCTCTTTACCAAAATATTATTTGAAATTTAAAAGTAAATATTTCAATTACATGATGTTACTGCCTTGGTAAATATTACATTTGGCTGTCCCTGTCAGCAGATCAAAATTGTCATGGCATCCTTTTGGATATGAACTGCTGCCTAAATGCAAATTGTATGGGAAAACATTTCATCAATGACTGAATGTGAATCTTCAAACCATAGGGAAACAACCCTCAAAAAAAGAAGCCATTCAAGAAAAGTGTAAACCATGCATTGTAGAAGGGTCAAGGCCTTCCCCACCCCCAAGAATTTGACTTGAGAAACTGGCTTAGGGCTCATACAATGTCCTACTCCTTTTAAACAATTAAATATCACATCTACATAGAAACAGCAATATTCTAGAGTTGGAATTAGTGATCAGTTTAGCTGGTAGGTAATACCTCAATGGCACCTTTGAAACACAGTCATGTAACAAAGCTATTAATCAAAATAATTAATAGGTGTACAAAGTCAGTGATTAACATTATTTTAAAGGGCCTAGTAGCAGGGATTTCAGTCTTAGTGTAGGTACTTGTCTAGCAAAATTAAAATCAGGCCTAGGTTACTGTTGCCTGCAAAGCATGGCTGGTAAGGGCCTTCAGGAAATCAGTGCAGTGGATCTGCCTTGGCACCTCTGATACCAGCATCCATCCTCCAGCTGTTTCCAGTTGGGCTCAGTGTGCGCACAGTCAGGCTGTAACTTAGGACACCAAGCTCTGTTTCTTAGCTTGCATTTGGAAGGAGTTTGCAAAGGGTTAGCCAAATGTTAGTCAGGTGGTGTCAGCTTCGGTTGCATAAGTTGCTGTGAAAATCTGGGAATCCCTGAAAAAGTCAGGAAACTGCTTTGCGGGTGTTGCTTCAAAGGGCTGGGATGGACAGTGTCCTAAATTCTTTTTCCCAACAGCATCTAAATTTATCTCCATTGTTCTTTTTTTTCTTTTTTTTTCCCAGCTTAGTACTAAACCTGGATGCCAGCCAGCGAGGAACAACAATATCTTGACAGGGAACCTCATGCATCCCACACGGGTCATCTACATTGTCTGGGATCCGTGTGCATCAGAGATTACAACAGCAGAAAACAAAAGAATTACGCAACACAAAGGTCTTGATGAGAGTAAACAAGAGAAACGTGACTTACTGCTGAAGCACTTTCCTGCCTGTAGTTGAAGCAGAGGGATAAGAGGAGGTCCACCCTTCAAATCTTCCCAGACAGTAACATACAAATGCAACAAATAAGCGATGGGAGTCTCATGTACTGTTGTCCAGTGTTTCTGTTAAGTCAGTACTTTCCTTAAAGCAGAGATAAAGGACTAAATTGTATGCAATTTCATACAAAAACATGCTTTATTTTAAGCTGATAACATTGATAAAGTCTTAGTTAAATTAAAAACATGTGACTGAAGTCAAACCTAATTTATTCCAAAGGAAAATCAACCATACCCATCAGAGAGTTTGACTGAGAGCAAGACTGTGGGACTGGTAAAATCCTGGTCCATTCTGAAGGAGGTTGTTTGACATCACATTAAATGGCATAGCAATGTGACTAGCCAAAGTAGCTCAGAGCCCTTGGCACAACTGCCCCTCTAAGCACCTGTTCAGTGTGGTTCAGCTTGCCAAGGTTCAGCTTGCCAAGGCTCAGCAGGTTCTCCAGCCACAGCAACATGTGCCCAAGGCACCACTGCCATCACTTTTAACCCTGCCTTGGGCGCTGAAATTGCCAGCAGTGGACCATCCCTGCTTTGAAGGAAGGGGATTGCAACATTGGGAGTATTAAACTGGAGATTAGATTCATTTTTTTCTCCTGCAACTCATTGGCAACAGCACATTGCTTCAGTAGACACAAGTGCATCTGCTCCATGTGAAAAGGAGAAGAAACTGGCTGAGGGTGGGGTTCTATATATTAAAATAATTCATGGGAAGCTTACCATCCAGAAGCACTTGGAAAGATGCTGTCTCATGACCTAAGATGTTGGGAAGCCTCAAGGCATATCCAATACTGCATTTTTCTTGCCTGTCCTTTTGCATGTATTGACTATATGGTAGAGTCAGTCTTCAGTCTCTTGCCCTGTTTGGAGGAAAGATTGTGCCTTTGTATGAGCTCTGTTTTGAGATATATCTGAGGGCAGTGCAAGCTGAAAGCAATCAGAGGTAGCTCAAGAATAAGATTTAAGCATAATGTAGGTATGCATGACGAAGATGTATTATTCTGGATAGACTTTTTCAGATCCTGCCCAGTCCTGGAGCTACCTAGATTCCTTTAGTAAATCCATGGACTTTTGTGGTAGTCCAGAATGCACAGAGGTATTTCCACCTTCACAATACTAAGTTAACAAATACATTACTCTTAGCTAAACCAGATGAGTATAAAAATAACAGATGCTTCTCCACCTATTTTGACATCATGATCCAATAGGCATTCTCAGAGCACACCTAGCATCCCCAGTCAGCATCAGGACCCACACCAAGTGTATAGCTTCCCGTTAATACAAAACCTAATGATTGTAATGGTCAGTCAGGATGTAGAAAAGAGATTGAGATGGCTCCCCTATTAAGTCAATACAAACCAACAACTATCATGTCACCCAGAGAATGCTATAACCATTAGGATTCAGATTATTCAAAATAAGTGTAGTCTCAAATCAATGCTGTTGAAGCAGAGTCATTGTGTACCATAGTTAATTGTAGCAGATCAAAAGTGGCTATTTCAATTTATTTGGCATCTTTGAGGCTGCATTTGCACTTTCCAGCTGGAGGCACCCCTCTTCAAGAAAGATTTTTAAAGACTGGAGCAAGTCCAGAGGATAGCTGGCAAGATTAGTATGTGGCATATGAGGAGAAGCCAAAAGAACTGGATTTGTTCAGCCTTAAGAGGAGAAGGTGAAGGGGAAAACTTACTGCTCTCTACAGCTGCCAAATATAGAGATGCAGAGATAAAGAGTCATGCTCTTGCCAGAGGAAGAGTACTGAAGGTCTCATGCACTGATTGGCATGAGAAATCACGGTCACATGTTAGAAAAGAGGAAATTCTCTTTAGACATAGAGGGGGGAAATGTACCATGGAGATGACTGGGAGCCTGAGCAGGATGCCCAGAAAGGCTGTAGAATCACTATCTTTGGAGATACAAAAAAGTTTACTGGCCAAAGTTTACTGACTTAACTGTGTCTGCTTTATGAAGGGGATGAGAAAGGATGACCTCAGGAATTTATATCTTACTAAATATAGGCATCAGCAATTTCAATTTCTTATATGATCATATAAATAAAATAAACTTCACCTATGCAAAAGCCTGAAAATTATCTCAGCAGAAAACAATATTTTGTGCATGTAAATCTCTTGTAAATCATTTTTAGAAAGATTTTCACTTTTGCTCCATGCAATAATTATTGGAATAATGCTTCTTGTACCACTCTTACCATTCTCACTGAGTGTGGAGGTTCTGAACTATATATTGTCCACGAATGAGTACTGAATTGACACTAGTGATCTAAGGAAGCAGAGGTAGATGTCTAAGCGGTTTCATGCAGGCAGGAAATGCTGATACGTTACAGAACAAAATGAATTTCCCACTGTGATACGTAGGTTGGAGTTTATTTCCAAACTATAGCAGAAGTCTCCATCTTAATGTCGCTAATCATATTAGCTAAATATCACAGCAAGTAAAATGAGTTTTCAATAACACTGCTGAGTAATTTTCCAGCTAGTTTCATGCTTGGGATAATCTTATTTTTTTCTTTGTAAGTTTTGCATGGATATACTGGGGCAATTATCTTCAGGCATTTGGAAACTTAGCTAGCACAGCAGCTTGCCAGTCTGCCTTAGTGTGACCCACTGTGGTGTTTATGTTCTGCATGCCAGTTGTTATTAGCTCACATGTGCGTGGAATACCATTTTCCTCTTTACTGGTTTAACATAATAGTATGCCATGGGGAGTGTTTTACAGAGGGGACAGGCTCTGAATATAGAGGTCTTTCTTCAAAGCAGGTATTCATTATCCATACACAGGAAACTTTACACATTACTCCCATTTTTTATTTTTAATCATGAACACCAAAACAGATAATATGAATGAGCTTAAAGATTAGTAAATAGTAGAGAAAATAATTGCAATTATCTTCTGAGCAATCACAGTTTTCTCACTTTTGTATAAAACATATTCCAAATCTCAGGCACTTATACAATAAAGCCAGATTAAAATTGTTCAGCATAGGAGAGGACAAATTTCACAGTGATTTTCTTAGTAAATTCAACAAGTATAGGCACACATTTCTCAGTGTCCTCCTCTAACATTGTGGCTACATCCCACGCAGAGATAAGGTAGACTTAAATGTCTTCACTAGGAATGTCTTCACTTCCCTAATGTAAAGCTGCCCCCAGCCTGTCCCTTCAGCTGGGCACACTGAGTCAGGTCAGAGAACCACGCAGGTTTAAAAAAACTAGAAGATAAAAGCCAAACCCTCAGAAAAGTTATTTTTCCTTTGTCCTAGTCTAGTGTATTGCCTCACAAATAATTATAGCAGAGCAACACAGAGAACAGTGTATGGAAGGAATAAAAAGGCAGGGACAGTAAGGTAAGGAATGCTTAAATCCTCAAAACTGCATAATAAGGTGTAGGAAAACAGGACTCAAGAGCAGAGAAAAGAGATAGGTGTCTTGTCCACAGATTTGCCCAGATACTGAAAATTTCATTGAAAAGAAAGAGAATATCCTAATATGACTGAGGAAAAGGAAGTCAAATCTCTGACCATACAACAAGGTTATGTACTCAAATGGATGGAATCCCTTTAATTTTGAGCCACATTTACCTATTGATCCAATGTGAGACTCCAAATCCCAAAATTGCAATTTCCAGCAGAGGTAGTTCTTTTCTGTTTTAGCTGAATTTTCAATAAATTAATTTTTATATATACTTTATATATACTGGGTAGTCCATGTAGCAAAAAAGACGTATCTCCTAACTGTGGGGAAAACTTGAGTCAGTGTTTGTGCCTTATTAGATGTCATAGGATCAGCCTGTCAGCTGTAAGTAACATCATTTGTAAGTCTCTTGATCTCTAAAAAAAGTAATAAACAATGACAACAAAGATTTTGATTTGCCTTGCTTTCTCCCCTGTCTCCAGTTATGCCATTCATAACATAGTTGTCTCAAGTTCTCTGATCTTTGTTTGAGTTCGTACACCATCACCTATCTTCACTGAGAGCGTTAGGTAGGCTCTCCTTGGCTGCTATTTTCAAGAACCATATGAGAAGTCAGTATCTTACATACACCTACCTCTTTGTCTGATTTGGAAGTTGGCCAGCAGTTTCCAAAGTTATTAAGAAGGAAAAAAATTAGAGTGAACAGAATGACAGGCTACAGAGTTGACAGCATCTTCACTTCTTTTGGAAACCAGACAAAAATAGATGCTTGAGTATCCTAAATGACAAACTTAAGTGGAAGGCAACTTTTGTGGGCTTCCGGTCTGAACGGAAACCAGATGTTCTAGTGTTATTTTCTCTGGTGCTTCAGGGAAGAGTTGGTTTGCCAATAAGTTGCTCCCTCCATCATGGCCTGGGACTTTTTCTGACAATATTCAAGTGCACTAAAGGCTGGCCTAGAGGGAGCAGCCAACAAACCTTTCTCCAGAATTTTGGAAACTCATTATATGAAGGTATGTTCTGCACAAATATATGTGAGCTCATATTTTTAAGCTTTAAACCTGTTTTCTTCTTACAGATAAGAACAGCCAAATTCTCAACTTCCCTACATCACCACAGAACCACTTAGAAGCATCACACCAACTTAAACCAATTGAGAGTCTTCATGTGCAAAACCAAATGATTTTCCACACACATCAGGTTTGATAGTTGTGCTGGTAAAAGTGTGGAAGTTACATCACCTTTGAATGTTGATATTAAAATAAAGAAATTAGTCTTAGTTCTCCAGCCTAGTGAGTTGCTCCTACACACAATTATGTGGCAATCCCCAAAGAGTGTTGGGAAGGTACTGCTGAATTAAAGTTTGTGAAAGACTTAACTGAAAAAAGCACAAAAATTAGGTGATGTTTTACAAGAAATATTATCTAGTTTTATTTTACATAAGTAAATAAATACAATCTATGGAAATAGGTATCCCATGAGGCTGTCTTTTTTTAAGATAAGAAATAAAATTTTATTGAGGAGGATAAACATCTGTTAATTAATTCAACAGATTGCTATAATATGCTGAAGATGGCTGGCTCCAATTTGGGGTTAACGTGCTCCAGATCAGAGAAGATCAATTCAAGAGCCTAATTTTACATGCTGAAAATTATCAAAATGCATTCTCACCATCAAAAAATCAGTCTCCAGAGGTTTATACATGCATGACACCTGATATGTTACAGTCATGAGACAAATCTGGTTGTGCAAACGTTGCAGGAAAAGGACTGTAACTGTTAAAAGTGAGGACAAAAATATTCTTTGAATACAGGTCTTAATGTCAGTTCCAATGTCGATAGAAGCAATCATAATTCCTTACTCTAATGTGATAGGCCACATCAATGGGATTTTTTCTGCCACTATTCTTTTATTTCTCTAGATCAAATATCACTATGAAATGCATACAAAGGTCTCGGGGGGGTTACGTATTGTCTTTGTTTTGGGGTGGGGGTGTTTCTTCACTTGTTAAAAGTATTTCCTTTATTTAGAATCAATAGGCAAACTGAAACAAGATAATAATATAAACTATATGAAGTAGTAAACTATAAACTTGTGTGAAATGTCTACCAGGCTATTCAGGCTACTGGGATGAGAGAACAAAATACATTTAGAGAGATTTGACAATATTTAACAAGCTAAAGAGAGGAATTTACTCACACAGAGGTAATAACAGATGCAAAAAAAAAAAAAAAAAAACCCTTTTGAAATTCTTTTTTTATTTATAAGTAAGTTCATTTCATGCTTTCCAACAGATTATTTACAAGGATCATCACAGATATGTATAAGCACAGTGAAAAACAAACACAAGATTAATCCATCCTACCTTAAGAAACACAAGGTCCTTCCAGGAATGTGGGGTTTTGTGGTTTTGGGGGGTTTTTTTATATATTTATTCTGCAATGATAGCAGTCTTTTGATACACTTGCTGTGTGCTGAAGAATGTCCCACTTGGATTTCCTTCTTTGGTACACAAGAGGCATTGATATCCTAATGATAAGTATTCTAAAATGCTTTATTAATATGCTAGGTCTACTGGTTTCTCAAGTCTCAACACAGAAATTGAGACATTAATTTTCTTTTCATAAGGAATGAATTTTCATAATAACCCCTACATAAAGATCAACCTATCCAATTTTTAAGGATCCTTCCTATGACTTTATACCTCATGTCAAGCTGGCACTTAGCTTGTTGACATGGTTATTTCTTGATTTAGGACTTAGCAGTATAAACAAGCTTGTAGCCTGGATTTTTTTTGCATCCTTCACAAGAGTCATGGGTAAAAACTGCACGTGGAAGCTGCTTTTTATGATCATTTGCATTCAGTCTGAGTCAGCTGTGTTTGCTTTTAAAAAAATTGAGTCAATGCTGTGCCCTATCTTGTAGTGACACTGTGCAGCTGCACACAGGCTAAGCCCATATTACTGTTAAAACGTAGTTTGACAAGTGCTGTGAACAGACCATTAAATGGGGAAATGGCAATACTTAAACTAAAGAAATTACATTTCCTCTCCTTATGCTTTAGTGACCAAATTAAGCAATCTGTAAAGGGTTTTCCTACACATGCACACTCCTTATGAATTGTTCAAATTCATTTTTTTAGGTAAAATTAGCCTTTCAATAGCAAAAATGTCAAAATAATAGCAAAATATACTGCACAGGGGGTCATAAATATGTTTCAGTCTTTTAAAACTCTTAAAATTTTGGACTATCACAGTTTCAGAAAGACCAGAAAAACATTTCTGAAAAATGTTTTTTGACAAGGGGAAATAGACCTGTCTATGGCAATGTCGAAGATCAGACCTAGAAGTAATGGGTCTATTTAAAATTGAATGTGGAAAGCACAAGTACGGTAGGACAGACAAGGAGAAGTATCACTCTAAATTTGATTAAATGCATACCTATTACATCATGCCTCCCCTACTAGCTGTCACTGGAGACACTACTCAGGGCAGAAAGCTTGTTCTGCCTGTGTTATATCTATATGGATAAATGCATCTGTCCCAGAGAATGATTGTTCACCTCTGAGCAAGTGCTTCAGGTCCTTTCACGTACATTACTTGGCTGTTCCCATCTAAAGGGAAATGGCCTCACTCACACTGCGTAGCATTTCCTGTGTGAATCCCCTCTGTCCCATGCTGGTGGCCCTAGAACACAACATTTTTTGGTGTGTTGGGTTTTATTCTAGTTCAAGGAGTTCGAACAATTCTGAGATCAACGCTTCTGTATACCAGCACAGTAGTTACATGTCACTTACTAAGGAAGTTGTTGAAGGCATGACGTGCCTGTTTCAGAATGAAAATCTTACCAGGAACATCAAATAACAAAATTTATTGAAATCTTTTTCCAGTAATGAGGGATCTACAAAGTGAACTAGCCCCCAACACACAGCAAGTTTTTTGTCTAATGGAGAACTATTATCATACTTCAAAAGAAAGCCAGGGAGTCAATAAATACTTCCAATCTGTAAGACTTCATACCATTTCACTGTGTTCAGTTCCTTGCATGAATGGACAAATCAATTACACTGAAGCTGTGAAAAGTAACAAGAGTATTTGAGACTGTGTCCCAATCACACATCTGCAATCAGGACTCTACCTCTGTTCCTTTACCTCCACCCACACGGCCTTTATTTGGTTCATACTAGAAGGAAAAACAGAGCAGCATCTAGATTAAAATGACTACTAAAGGACATGAATGGGTGTCCTGCTCAAACATTCAAAACTTAGGATATCAGATAGTGGCAAGGAGAGAAATAACCTCAGACCATTCCTTCAGAAGCTTGTCAGAGCAAGTCATAGGGAAGGCATGGATATCTATAACCATAAGCACAATACCACTAAACAGATTAGATATCACTATGTTGTGAGAATGGGCTGGACATGGACAGCAGTATTCTGTGTGAGATTGTGCAAAGTAACCACAAATGTAAATATTAAACTTTGCCCAGACAAGCACATCACTGGTACAGGCAAGTTATTACTGCCCCAAATACTATTTACCAATGTCTAACTACAGTAACCAAATGTTTGGTTTGAACATGTATTCTAAAGGTTGCCTTAGCTCAGTTATTCCAGTAGACCTGTCCTGAACAAAACAGCAGCCTAGACAAAAGCTACAGCAGGGAATTTTTAGGGAGGGATTTCATGTATCTGAACAAAGTGTTGAGGCTGAAGACCTGACTAGTTTTGCTGGTGCCTGACAGCAATTTAAGTGATTCATATAGTTCTGTTAAATTGCACTATTCAGGTAAGGTTTAATTATTTACTGGAAACCTCTGTTTACACCAATTTGTTAAGCATAAAATAATGACAGTTATTTTTCAGAAATATTTTTCCACGTTGTGGACTGACTAAATTAGTGGAAAAGGATCGGAATAAAAAACCCCCCAAAACACACAACAAAATGGGGGTGGGGAAAGGGAGATTGTGTGTGATTGAAGTTTAGAAGTACATAAATCACTTCAGAAATATAATTTGCAAATTCATTGTGTAAAGTAATTAATCAAAGCATGGCTGAGTTACAGTACTTGAGAGACTTTGATCTGACAACTGGAAGAAATATAAAGAAACTACTGCGTATCAAGCTACAGTGTTAGGATGTAAAGTGTTTCTCCATGCTAGTCACAAGTTTAATTACTTCTTCTTTTTTCTGCTGACAGATCCAAATTAAAATAAATGGGCCACATCGAGACAAATTTCAGATGCATGGAGTGCTTAAGAATATATTGTTCCCATAATACAGAAATACCATGGAATTTATTAATAAAGCTTTTCTTTTTTTTTTAATTTCACTGGGAATTGTATTGGGGAAATAAAATGGAATATAACAAGTGCTTAACATTTTCCATTTAACATGCTTAATTTAGAGGGATTAGGGTGTTATTTTTATTTTTACAAAAGCATATGTGTCTACCCAGATTTACAGCTGCATATAACAAGAAAAATAGTTACGGTAAAAAAACACACACAGTAATCATATTTAACTGAACAGCTTTAATACTGTCACTCCTTACTCTCAATATAAAGAATTTCAGTTCAAGTAATACACAGTGATTACTCTGCTAATCTGAATTGCTAATTGCAAGAATAAAAATGAAAATATAAAATATTTATTGGAAAAATATATGTAAATTGGTGTGCCAAATTTAAAGGGTTTAGGAAGTGAAAGGCACCCTTGCTATAGTAAAATATTAAACCAGTATGTTCTGCTGCCACAAAATCTGTGAAACACAGATGGGGCTAGTCCATCCTAGTGGAACTCACATCAATAAACATGCAGTCAGAAACTAGAGTCAACACACCCAAGGTCAAGTTTTCTAGTCATTTGCCTCAAATAAAATACCACAAAGTTGAAAAGAGCTGTCATTGTTACATCACCTGTGTTCTGGTTTTTAAAACCACAGAAATTTATTTCCTAGTCTGTATCTAATATTTCAGATGATTATGAAGTATCCAAAAGAAGCAGACAACATGTAGGAGAATTCCCTTTCCTATCTTAGTCCTGGCAGATAGGAAGAGGTCTTGAACAGCTTTTTAATCTCAAAGGTGATGATCTCACTCTTTCCCTTTCCAGTTTCTCATCCTCCCAAAGCTACCTTCCAGAATATTTCTTCCCTACCTTCACAGTCTCTTACTTTCTTTTCAGAGTTTTCTGCCCAAAGTTATCTGTAGCCTCTACATAACAATCAGCCAATAAAATGCATAATTGCTTACATTAAGGAAGCAGGAGGAAAAAGTCCTCCTTTTTTTCTATTTGAGTGGTCATCCAAATGTAGATGTTTCATTGGCTGCTGCTGCTATTCCATAGCCATAATTCCTCATAGTATGCTGGATACAACGGCAGTGAAGAAGGTTCATTCTCCTGTCCCCACTGACTAAACTGCATGAGTGATTATGCAATCTTGCAGCAGACGCTTCCAGAAACATTCCTCTTAGTGTATGAGCCAGCAGTGCCTGTGGGTAGGCTGGAGTTGTAGGGAAAAGGTGAACGAAGAGAAGGTGTACTAAGAAGTACATTTAATGTACTAGCACTTCCTCTGGGAAACATACCTAAAAGCCAGGCAGTTCAGAAGATGTGAACACCTTGTTTCTGTGTGATTCACTAGTGAAATTATCCTTAAATAACGCGGTTTTAAAGCAAACCCTTCACTCTAAAGAGTGTGAGACTTCAAGGTCCCCTGCATCTGGAATCCACTGACATCTTCAGATTTTATTTACTTCACAGCATTGAAAGAGCCAGAAATTCACATGGACTATCAAGCCTGAAATACCAGTCCTAAAGCAAAAACAGAATGAATAATCTTTTATTCTGCAGACAAAACCAAAACACAACCTTAAAGCAACAAAATATCTTAATTGCAGCTGTAGACACAATGTGCTTTGCAAGCTTCAGCCTCACTGTATCCTTCCTGAGGCCCTGCTTCCTTCCAGACATCAGTGCCGGTTTGCAGACACCCAGTCCCAGCTCTCAGACTACAATCTGCTGACTTCTTATGTCACTAAACCTTTGTCTTGCAATCCACCTATTCCCTCACCTTTGCAAAGGCTGCCTCAATCTCTTTTAAAAGATGGTACAGAGGAGGTGAAAAAGAAAAGCAGTGCCAGTTTGGAAATTTGAAAATAAAAAAATAAAACCCAAAATAAAACAAAACAAAAAACAAACAAAACCCCACAAAACCAAAATTAAACCCCTTTTGACTGTTTCTTAGTTCTGCATCAATCCATACAAACAAGAAAGGCTAAGGAAAGCCATCCCAGAAATGGGATATAATCTTGTTCACACAAGTTTCTTTAAAATGTGTATGTATGCATAAAATCCTAAGATATAAGTAATAATTACCTTTTTCAAGATTTCATTGTCTTCCCCAGAAGTTCACTGAGAGAAAAAAAAAAAAAATCACGCAAAGAAAAGGTTGTTTTCTCACTTAGAATGAGGAAATAATTCAGTCATTTTCTAGAAGAACTTCCTTAGGGTAAAAAGAGCTGCAAGGACGTTTGAATAACAACAGACAACCAATCCATAACACATCACTAACCTGGAAATTCATTGTTATGCACTTTTTTCACTACCTTACACAGCAAGGAAGATTTTGTGATTGTAGCCTCCTCCCTCCTGCTTCATTTCCATATTATTCTTTCAATAGATATGTTTACTGTGAGATTTAATTCAGAAAACAAACCTGGAGGGAGGATGTTGAGGAGCAGGAAAGCAGTGAAAAGCAGGCCAGAATGGGGATCTTTGTGGATAAGAGGAAAAAGGTAAAGGGACACAAGTAAGTAAAATATAAAAGGGAAGGAAGAAGAAATGATGAAATGTCATATCAAATGGCAGAGAATTTTTTTTTATAACAACTCAACTTTTAGCTTTAAAGGACAATGTCTAAATGTTGTATTAGCCATTCAGAGCTTTATCTTATCTGTATAAATAAAACTGTCCTAAGCATTCTATACTTATGCACTCTAGAAGCTCTATAGCCACTATTTTTTTTAAATTGCTGATGTTTCTTTCTGTCACTAAGAGGTGCAATATTCTACTCCATTGGATTAAGCATTTTGAATTTTTGTAAATTCTTACATTCTTTTATTATAAGTAACACAAGTGTTACATATGTCTGCAGATATTTAATCTTGATTTTTCTTCTATTGGCATTCAAACAGTGTAACCCTCACTTCTTACAGAAAAGTGAACAATGTTCAACAAAATGAGCATCTGTTTCTTTCATCCCTTCACTTCATCAGCAGATTATTTGTGGAATCTTCTGTTCACTCACCTATTTTGCTTGAAGGAGATGAAAAAATTACTGATATGATTGCTACAAATTCTTCTCCTTTTGCAACCTTTGAGGTACATAGAAGTTGATTTTCTCTGAAGTATCCAGTGAAATCAAGTCACTATAGAGGCACACCAAGATCCATTTCTCTCCACTGAATTAAGAGCTTATTAGTATCAATATAATTGCTCATGAAAAATATTATTGTTTATTCTTTAAATAAAGTCAACAAAGACCATCTTAGGCAGCTGTGGATATAATTAATTTGCTTCTTTTGTTTTCAGAATTGAGTGGTTTTCCACAAAATATGTGTCATTCTATATCACTACCTTCATCTCAGAAGATATCATTCCATTTCTATATTGTGGATATGGTAACAACTGCAAATTTCTAACAGCACGGATTCTATCCCTTTTGGTGTCCTTCCTCTCATAGTCACAACTTGCTCCTCCTCGATACTCTCAATACTACTCCCATGATTACTTTTCATGGGATTCCATGGCTCTCCTTCTTGAATATGATTTGGGGAAGTTTCTTGAATCTGATTGTCTAAGAAATAGGGGGTTGTGGATTTTTGTTTGTTTGTTTGTTTGTCTGTGGGGTTTTTTGGTTTGGTTTTGTTTGTGGGTTTTCTTGCATCTGAAAATTAATGTGAAATTTTAACAGTAAAATTGACACCTTTATTTTGGTCAAATTCTATAATGGAGGAAGTTTTGTGATTCTCAACTTGGAGTTAGAAAAGAGGAAAAAGGAAAGTTAAGGCCATAAACCCAGAATTAAATATGGGAAAACTGTGATTGTATGTGGAATAAATAGTAGCTGAACGATTTGGGCAGCATCTTCTCTTCCCTATCCCCTTAGGTGAGGTGACAATTTAAGCGTGCAGAAACTTAACTGGCACTTGAAAAGTGTCCTCTGCGCTGCCATGCCACACTGCAGAAAAAAATGCAAGTCTGCAGAAATGTGCGGGTTAGAGGAGTGAAATCCGCCCGCCCTTCGATGTAGGAGGAAACAGGAGGGGGAGCTCTCAGTACATCGACCAGCGACGGAGGGACGCTCCAGCGCAGCCGGGCAAGGAGGATTCGCTTTCCCACCGCTTTCAGCAGGGAAAGGCTACCATTTTCTCTCCTGCAAAGTCTGACCTTCGACATTTACAGGCCAAATAATTTTCTTTAAATTGCATCTTCCCCTTTCTTGATCGTTGATATTTTGTTTGTTGGATTACAAAGAAAAAAAAAAAAAAAGCAACCTTTTTTCACATTTGCATTTTGACAAAATACGTGGTAAAACTTGATAAAACTTGGTTCAGCAAGCAACTACAGCAAACAGCTAGAGAAAGAGCTGGGAAGAACCACTAACAAGTCAGAGATCCAAGAAACGTTCCACAGCAAGAAAACCACACTCAACTGCTTTTCGCCTCATTTTCTGTTGTCAGTAGGTCTTTCCTTCATATGTTTGCAGATCAGCACCACAGTCTTCTCCTGTCCTGCAGCCCTATATGCCAAATGCAAGCCATGCCTTTGGCCTGCTGTCTACCAACAACAAACTCACCACGAGAAATCACATTTCCTCTTTGCAGCTCTCTTCACTTATTGCAAGGTGCTGCACTCACTCAACTTGAAATCAAGTAGAGACACTTGGGATGCCTGAAAATGAAACAGCTAATTACAGAGCAGCTACACAGGCAAGTAACAGGGCAAAGAAGTTAATTTTATAAACAAAACCAAAATACTATTGTAATCAGTCAGGAATAATTCATCCAGTCATTGCTGCCTAGAAATTTTACAGCAGGTAACATAAATATGCAGAAGGGTTGGAAAAAAGGTTTAATAGGCATAGGACAGGCTAGACACAGAAGGCAGACTGTATATACTTTGAATCATCACCCATCATAAATTCATAATAAACCAGGATGATTTCAAGTGCAAAAACCCTAGGCAAGACAGGTATGGCTCAGAAAAAAAATCTGTAAATGGTTCTAAAACTATCTAATTTTACTCATCTGATAATCCAGCAAGCAGTATTCTCTTCAAAAGAGAAAACAATTGGATATTTTCTATCCTTTCATTATGAGATGGATTCAGACCACTGAATACTGTAAAATCAATAGTTTTTAGGTAAGCTACAGGGTAATAAAAAAGAAGGACTTCGAAAAAGATTATGAAAAAACAATACTTGATACAAATCAACAGTGACTGTTGATTATTAAGCACTTACTGTTTAGGATTGGCTTCTGAATTTAGGGGAAAAAAGAAATAACAGCTGAATTAAGTCAAATAATAATAGAAGTAAGAAATCTGAATAAATGGGGGGAAAAGAATTCCTAGGATGGTACAGGGAATAGAAATAAGATTCAGATAAGTCTTGATTAATCTAACAAAACAGATGCTCAGAAACAAGTATACACTAGAGAAGTCAAAGAGCTAGTAAAGCTGAGAAAGCAACATTCATCCAAGGATGATCAAAAAAAAGTATTCTTGGTTAAGATGAGACTGGAAAATTAGAAGAAGGTTTCAAATTGCTGGGAAGTAAAATAGCAGCTTAGTTACTTCTAAGATCAAACTGGAAAGGAAATTATGGCTGCCAGCAACAGCAGAAAGCTGTTACCCAGGACGTCCTTTCACATCTCATGTCCTCACCAGACAGAGAGACCAGTCAACACTGGTTGGTATTCCACAAACAGAAAAAGAGGCTAAATATGTCAAATGCACTTTAGGAGTAAATTATCCACTGCAAATTATTCACAAGTTTTATTATTCTATAACTCATGCTGTGAATGAAGTTCATCTACTATTAATGAATTCTCTTAGTAGGACTAATTTAGAGATTTGTGGTTAAGCACTGAAATGACATGCATCAGACTCTCAAAGAATGCTGGCTACTTTTCAGTTCCCTGGCATCAAGATTTTGCAGTTTTCTTTTTCCTTTCTTTTTCTGTGACACATATTTTCCATCAAGTATTTATGCAAAAATGTCTGAAGTTAAAATGTACTGAGAAAATAAGAACTGCTGAGTCCAAAACACGTGTGTTGATACATCCCCAAGTCACTCCACAGAGTTAGCACCCAGCCTCTCTGCTGAACATTTTCTATATATGATGAAAGATATATATACACACACATATAGTTACAGGCAAATATCTAAATTACAATCCCAAAGTTGTAGATGAACAAGCACAATAGTCCAACTTATCAGTGGAGAGAGCATCAGCAATGGAAAACATTAAATGTGTGGCAATAGCAGAGAACGCAGTAAATCAGCTTGGAAATGCCTGCACAGAGATAGTAAAAATGAGAAAGAGAAACCCTATATTCTGACTTGCAGGATCCAGAAGGCTGCTGTGAAAAATCTTTAGCATCACTTTAATGGAATTGATAGAAGAATGGAGAAGGATGAATTCTGATTAGAGAAAGATGCTGTGCCCTTCCCAACTTTGTGCATTTATTAGTTATAGAATCTTAATGAAGAGTCTTTTTGTCATCATACCTGGGAATTTGCCAGCTTCCTATAAATTTACTAAGTAAGGGACTCAGCGACAAGTTTGGCACAGGGACACTGAAGTTCAATGTTTAGTTGTATTTAATTTATAGAAGAGCTTTTAAGGGAAAGTTTTATTTCATTTACTTGTATTTGTTCCTTATTTTCTCTCTGATTTGGATATGGTTTACCCATTGTGGTTTATAGATAAGAAATTATTGGTTTAGGCATGCTGTTGATAGGAAAGACATGGCTTCTTGTTTCATTTGCTCCTATCATCAGCAGCATGCTTCCTGACAGCAATATTCCCAACTTTTGTTCAAGGATATTTAGAGATACTTAAAAGATATTAACAGCCCTATAAGCAGGAACAGAGGCCATGTATCAGGTACACGTCCCAAAGCTTCATTCACCCTGTTCCTTCCTTTCTCAGCCAATGGTTGTTTCTGTTTCTGCAAAGAGGAGATTTGGAAGACCTGTTACTGAAACATTTCACAGAACAGCCTTTGAGCAGTAGCTGGAGAGTTCTGAATTCCTGGAAGATAGATCTCACATTACCTGGGTACCACACACACACTTTATATGTTACCCAGGCTTTATGTTGTGTTCATGATCCAGAACAGTCTTCAGGCAGGCATGCAGGTGTGAATCACTGAAATGAGTCTGGGCATGCTACCACTTGCCAGATTTTCTCCTTGTCTAAATCTAAATCTGTACTTTCCAAAACCAGACAAGTGGAGAAAGTGGAAGAGTCTACCCTCAGTCAGAGGTTCTTAATTTACAGTCATGTACCTTCAAAATTAATTACCCATTTGCAGATATAGGTTGTTGTGCTCTATTGTTTATAGCTCTAAATTAAAAGAATTCTTTACCCAGCAACTTTAAGTCATGCTACAGCTTTGAAAATTGAGTGACGCAATCAGAAAAACATAGAAGGAAATAATACCTAAATAGTGAAATGAGTCCCTTCCTTTCTTGTGAGAGAAAACAGAGGGAAGTGAAGGTGTGAGTCATTTCCAGATTTAGTTCTGGAGCTCTCTGGGAGGTACTCAACTACAGCTAAAATGGCTGCCATTATAAAGTCCTGGATAGATGAGATGCATAGAAGATAAAGTGGTAACCAGAGTCTCCCTTGGAGCACTTTAACAACTCGGTTTGAATTCGTAAGCGGCCTGATTGTACATGTGCAAATACTTCCATATAAAGGTTAGGCACCCATTGTTATTGCAGCGTCTGTTAAAAAAAGATAGCCATATCGGTTGCTAGGAGATGGCAGACTTCTCCTGGAGAAAAATCACTCCTGATAAAAAAAAAAAAAAATTATTTTACATAAAGACCCTCTTAAATATAAATATCTTTGACAGCAGCTATTACTATTCACTGAGTTTCTTCACAAGTGAATAAATGGCAGAAAAATATATTATTTGAATACCATTATATCCTAAAGTGTTAAATAGATTTTTCTCCCACTTCTCCCCTCCCTTTTTTTGTTACACAGAAGCGATATTTACTTCCAGCTAAAATTGCTGCCTTCCTTTTTCTAAAGACCATTCAGTGAAAGAAACATTTGGAGAACTGAGCTCAAAAATTGAACTCACTTGTCTTTCCTTCCACTGTAAAACCAGCTTTGATTAAAATGAACTGTACTGTAGGATAAACACTTTGTGGGGAAGGAACTTGATGCAAAAGGATGAAAAAAAGCTGCAGCAAGTCTTCACAAATGGATAGCTGGGAGAAAGCAGGTGGGAGGCTGTGCCACATGAAAAAAACTAACCATCCAATTTCATTTCAATAATGTTTGGAATTTTCTTCCTGCTGAGGTCACTGGAAGTACAGCTGCCCCATAGTTGTGTCCATGTGCCCAGCTTTTGGTGAAAATGACCTTAACAAATAAAACATGAAACAAACGATATACTTGCTGTTTTAAACTTGTGTAGTCAATAAATGAAACAATAATCTTTCCTAATTTAGTGTGCTCAGATTGGCTATTGTGGACATGAGAACTCCCCAGCTGCAAAACACAAAGGCACGCTGCCTGCACAATATGGGGATTCAGCAGCTGTGCCTTCCATTGACCAGAGCTGGGAGAAATGTAGATCAAATACCGACAATAAGAGATCAATGTTGTAAATATTAGCATGAGAAAGAGTGCACCAAGCTATGAGTGTGTGCTCATTTTTTCTGCTTGTAATAAAGTTTCTCTAGGATTTTGCATGCAGTGGGGTGTGTGTGCATGTGCATGTGTGTGAAGTGCTTCCAAATCAGGGAGCAGCATATTTCCTTATACAAATATTGACAGGAATCCTTCAGTTTATTTGGAATTTTCCTGAGAAAGCTGCAACAATATGGTAATACCTCTTCACTACTTTTCACACAGTTGCTTCAACTGTTGGCACCAGGAAATCCTTATTGTTTTAATCAATACCACTTGGAGTGATGACATGTTTCTTTTTTACTTTAAGTGACTGACACAGTGCATTTCCTTGCACAAAGTTCTCATGAGACACTTTTGTGCTGTGCTCAATATATCCAACAGAAAATATGTATTTGCCAGAAGGCTGAAAGAACGGGCTGCTATTTTTTCCTCTTACATTTTTCATCCTGATACTTTATGCTTCATTGCTGTACTTTCAAACTCACAAATGACCCCATGAAAAGCAATGAGACTTCTGTCAATGGTTATAATGAAACATCTGAGTAATATCTGGAAGATCAGGATTTCTTCATTTAATGAAGCTTTGACTTTAACCTTGATGATGCCTTTCTCTTCCATCTCCTTTTTACTGCTTACACTTGAAAAAACCCCTTGTACAATAGTGTTTTAAATACATTCTTTAATGCTTTACATTAATTTCAGAATTGAGTAAAGTTATTAAGACAATTTGAATATACTATGCATATACCCAACTAATAGACAATGATGCATGAAAGCAGCTGAGTAGTCTCTGAGCCTTTACTCATAACAGCAAGAAATACTCCATTTTGAGTACTCAGAGAACAGGCAGGACCCTCACTTCCTGTTCCCACAGACCCTGAGCAGTGAAGGAATTCAACACCAGCAGCACTTGTGTCAGTGTTTGGGCTAAACAGAGAAAATGCACTTGTTTGCATATAAGTTCATCACCCAGCACAATGAATGAGTGTGCAAAATAACCATTTCTGACTTCAAAATTTACAACTTAACACATGCCCCTTAAAGAGCTTAATTGCCGCAGCTGCACATCCACTGATCTGCTGAAGCTTATGTGTTATGACATCCTCTCTGTTCTTTTTTCCCTGACTTGATCAAGCAAATTTGTAGCTTCCAAGCTTCATTCAGTTAAGTATTGCAAAGCAAACAGCATTTTGTGCTTTCTGAGCTTGTTTGTTTGGGTTCTTTTTTCCCATTTCTCCTCTCTTTCCATGATTGGGACTTCCTGTTTACCTCTCAAGGACCTTCAAATCATCCTTCTGTTGCAAACTTCCTCTTTCTGCACCATTCTGTACAACTCCAGACAGCAAAAAAACCACTAGACATCTGCTTTAATGAAGGTGGGATTAAAGCCCAAATTTTATCTGTATCACAAGGCCCAAACTTCAGAGATGTTGAATATTCCTGTCATGGATTCTTGAGTGTAAGTGACCGCATGGTGGTCTGTATTTCTGTAGTTAAGGCACAAAAAGTGACAACCATCTCATCCTATTTCTCTGATGCAAAAGCAATGTGGGTAACTAGAAGAGGTGGCAGTAAAGCATATTCTGCTCTCTGAAAAGATGCAGATATGAGACAGAGAATGCAAATGGCCATTTCTTTAAAATCTGAACTAATTTCTTGGTTTCAGACAGAGTCAGTCTTACGAGAAGGTCTATACCAGCCAGATCAAGAAGTTAAAAAGTAATTATTAACATCTAGACCTTGCAGTAATACCACACACAAGTATTTTTTTTTTCCATTTTGCTAAGTTATAAATCACTCACTAGGTAAATTCCTGAAAATAGTTATGTTTTAGAACACCCATAATTAAGTATCTTATTTGGGGCAAATGCAGGGTCTTATTCCTTAAAACAAAGTTTAAGAGCAAATAGAAATCATAGCTATTTTTCTTGGAATCATTCCAAAAACAAGAACTATGTGAGTGTGAAGTTATTATTGCTATATTGTAAGATTAAACAGGACAGTCTAAAAAAAAAAAGTATGCTTAGTACCTCTTATATTTGTCAGATTTAATTTCAACAATGGAAAGTGCAAAATAAAGGGGGGGGAAATAAATATATCAGGAAACATGCCAATAGCCCTAAAGATTACCTTTTATTTTTTTCCTAATGCACAAAAAATAACTGCTTTTCATATGCAGCAGAAACACTGGACAATGGCATTCTGACTGTAAAATGCTCTTGAAAGCGAACTTGGTGAGACTTGCCCTTGCTAAGCTTGAACAATTTTTTTTTTTCATGAAACTCCTTGAAAAAGAAAAGAAAGAAAAAACAACTCTAGACATGCAGGAAAATACCTGGTAAAATACCTGGTTTTGTGTTGTAGTTAGTCATGAGAATTAGGAAGCATATTTTGAACTGTACTGAACTACAGACCATTTGACTGTTCTAGACATTTGGCTTTTATGTCACTGGTATTTAATGCTGATTCTATAACTAATAAATGCACAAAGTTGGGAAGGGCACAGCTGGGTGCATGGCTGAGTACAGCACAAAATTTTAAAAGTGTTAGGGATGGTAAAATCACCTTTGACTTCAGCATAGTAGAGCATACTTCACTTACACAACTGACTTGCAACACTTTTGACATTTATCCCATCCTCCTCTTAAAAAACACATCTAATTAGTTTAACTTGATCCAGACAACTTTTAAAAATTACAATAAAAACAAATAAATCCTCTGACATACCCATTTTACTAGCACTAAGTAGAGAAAAGTCTGAGTTTAAATGCTAGCTTTGACCCCTGTACTTCACAGAAAGTTAATGTGCAAAAAAAAAGAAAAAAAAAAAGGGAGAGAATTCAGTATGTCTTTTATCAAAAGTCAATTCAAATCTCAATCTAAAGTTCAAACCTTCTGCAGCATACATGATCATTAAGATGAAATATTTAGTGGCTCGGTATTCCGGTCATCTTTTGACAATAACCTACAATGTCTCAGAGGTGGCAGGTGCTGGAGAATTCAGTGAATTTTTAAAGAATATCTCATTTTTCAGGAAGGACGGTTGAAAACCACAAATTTATATTAGCATACCATTGACTAAATTGTACCTTCCATTTTAAAAGTCCTGAACAACTCCTATGAGCATGAAAAAATTGAGCTGCTTTGAAACTTTTACATATGGTTTATAAAACTTTGAAACATTGCTATTTAATAGCCATCTTCATCTGTTGCCCCAGTGAATGGGTATAACTCTTTGTCCTGTGGAAAATACGAAGTCACATTTCTGGAGTTCATGCAATGTTCTTTAGAGATAAGCTTTTCACAAATCATAGCTACTAATGATGTTTCAGGCTTCCCTGTGTGATAGGTGCAAGGTGAACACAAGGTTGGAGGAAAATTAAAGTAGAACTGCTTTAACATTTTTTTCAGATTAAAACCTCACTAACATTTAATATTTGAATTCAAGCAAGTGACAAATATTTAAAAAGTAAAGCTTTTGTGGTTATTAAATGAGCACTAATGCAATATGAAAATTGCATTGCTAAACATCCCATTGCATTCACCTGGACATACACACAGAAGGTAGTTCACATTTTGGAGGGCATCTGCAAAGGAAAAAAATTTTAAGTACTTATTTTTATGTGGAACTCTACTTCCAGGATTAATTCACACCACACACAGGGCAGAGGAAAACGTACCTCTCTCAGGGGCTTCAGAACAGCGCTCCAAGCTCTCTGAGACTTTTAATATCTTCATCATAGATTGCATTATATTTCCATGAGTCTTGACTAATCAAAGGGAATTAGGCTGATCTGGTACCAAGGGGCAAGACCTCTGGGGGCTGGTACCACACTTCACGTCCACTACCACTAGCCATGCTTACAAAGAGTGTCTTCTCCATGAGTAGTCCAACTCCATCAGCAGGTTCAGCTGTGACAGACAGATGTAACTGGAGCATGTGACAGTGCAGTCATAAATTATACAACCATGCAATCACACAATCATACAATCATCAATGCTGGAAGAGACCTTTAAGATCATCAAGCCCAACCATCAACCCAGCACTACCATTGCAGTCCCTAAACCACTAAACCATCCCCAGCACCAGACCCAGGCACCACTTAAACAGTTCAGGGATGGTCACTGCACCACCTGCCTGGGCAACCCATTGCAATGCCTCACCAACCTAACAGTGAGAAAGATTTTTCCAATATCTAATCTGAACCTTCCCTGTCTCAGTTTAAGGTCATTTCCTCTAGTCCTCTCACTGTAGGCAAGGTAGAAGAGACCAGCAGCCACCTCACCACAGCCTCCTTTCAGGGAGTTGCAGAGTTGTGCCATGCAGGACAAAGCAAATAGGAAGCCTCTGCCTCTGAGATGTACAGCCCAGGTCTCCGTGGCAGTGAAGGAGAATGTAACCTTGGACAGCTTTGTGAGATCTGATAAGCGGTAGGGCCTTGGGATGAGCACAACATCCTTGTCTCTTTCATTCCCTTTGTCTTTCTTTTCTTTGATGCCACAGGAAACAAAAAAACCAGCTATTTTGCACTTGTCTGAGTGAAAATTTCTAGATAATACTTACACATGACATAGTTGAGAGGATACCTGTGCATTTTAAGAAAAGATCATTTCTATTAAAATTCCCACCTCAATATATGCAAATTATTAACATTAACTGTAAAGGGTGAGAATGAAGCTGAAGTAAACTTACAAAACCAGTTATATTAACAATGGAAAACTTCTTTTTTTCTTTTAATTTCCTCTCCTCTGGCAATAGGATTCCAGAGAAACCAGCTTCATAGAAAATGAGGAGGTGAACAAGTGCCCAGTAACTAGACCTACACTGGAAATAAGGACTTTCCAGATGTAATTCAATGTCATTTTGAGACTGACTTCACAGAGGAAATGAACCCTTCAATTAATATTTGACGGATTCTGTTTCCTCGTCTTCAGTGATTTTTTTTTTCAGTCTAAGAGAGTAAAATCCAGATTGTTGTGACAATTGTGAGAACAAATTAGTCAGCATTTATAAATCACTTGGAAGAAAAATTGATAATTATGAAATTGGATGAAATCGGATGAAATCAGCAAAACATGTTGCATGGAAAACCAGTTGTTTTCTGCTTTTTTTCATCTCAAAGTTAGAAACGCAGAACTGCAGTAATCTATTATTGGTGATGTGGCAGTGAAGGCTCCAGTACTCCACTTAAGGCTGTTGGAATTCATACTCCTATCTCAGTACTGACATAATTTTCCCTTTCCAGTTTTGTAGGAATGTGAAAACTGACTCATTTGCACAAAACATCAGAAGTCTGAAAACTTTAATAAGCTTTCCTTTAGCTTACAGCCACCTAAACTGTGCAAGAAATAACTGTGTGCTTTGATCAGGTTTACAAATACAGCAGATGACTCCTGTATTCTTAAAAGTATAATTCACACCTCAGTTAAGCCATATCTCCTTGACTCTGTGTGGGATTGAAGGTAGAAAATTATTGGGGAAGGTAAACCTCAGGGACTTGCTTCCCTGCAGCCAGGCAGCCACACCTGCACACATACATGTACACACATACATACAACCCATGCCTCTCACAGCACAGTTGGGGTTTGTCTGCATTTTGTTTAGATTTTATTATCTTACTTTATTTCACTTTTACAGTTAACCTGAGGCCTGCATGAACAAAAATACAATAGTTCTTTCTTAGCTGCATGATGAATAAAGGCCACTGTTTGTTCTTGAATTACAAAACATTGGTACTGAAATATGTAAGAATAAACACTGGAAAGAAGGGATAAGTTTTTGGTTTTAAACATCTGTTTTAAAGTGATATGAGGGAGTGAAATTAAATTTAATAATCTCTCTTCCTTCCTCTGCTTTTGAAATCATAAGACAATGCAGTAGGACATGTGTTTCAGATCTAGTGTGGTATTTTCAGATGTAGACAATTCATTATCCGTGGTTCTCCTTTTCTGCATAAACCATGATTTTTCTAAGTACAAAATTGTCTGCTAAATTGTCCCCAGGTTACACAACATAAAACAGCATTTATGTATAATAAGGCATTACCTCCACCTGCTATAGACAGTGTTTATTCTGCACATTTTGTTTTCTCTGTTGGATTGCAGCCAGTGAACTCAATAGTTTATTGGAAAGCAACGGATCTTACATGTCAAATTGTCTGATTTATTTTACATAAGTTTAATCATCTGTCAGCCTTTTTTCAAAGGAATAGAAGGGAAGTTCTTCCATGCTTTTTAAAAGATATTTCTCCAGTGAGGTTTTCCCATGCTTTTAATGGATATTTTTCCAATTAAAAACTCATTTTTAATAACTTTGTCATATTCTAACTCACATATGTGTGTGTTTAAATCAGGCCACAGGGTGTGAGCTGATTTAGGCACTGAGCTACAGGACTTCTGCACTCACATTAATCACACACTTGAAAATACTCATCACTTGTGCCAACCACCTGCTCATTCTGATTTATACAATGTCTTCTAGACAACCTGGATTATACCTATGCCCATCTCTATGCCTACAGCTGTATGCCTCAGGGCATCACACCTCCTTGGACCAGTGGATCAGCCTAATCAAGAGAACTTTATCACACAGAAGCTAAATCTTTTGACTGACTGTCCATTTGGATCAGTCAGTTGAGAACAAAGCAGTAAGTCACATAACATTTTTTCTCTTCTGTGCAGGACAGAACTGTGCTTAATTAGGCATTTAAGAGCAACTTAACTTTTACAGTTACACATGTTATTTTCAAGCAGCTCAATGATCTGAAACACCAATTAGTTTCAATTCACACCTATTATCCTCCTTTAGTGCACTGTTAATTCAAAGTCCAAATTCCCATCCTTGTCAAAAAGTGGTAATTTTCCCTTTTTGTAAGTGTTTCCTCTGAAGTTCTGAAACATGTAGTGCCAAATGCCATTACTTTAAACTTCATACAGAAGCCTTATACCACTTGCCAATTTTCCAGTTTTCATGTTTTCAGGCCCAGCATATTCTCTTGCTTTCTCTCCATTGATTAACATATTGTTTCAACTCCCTTGAAACATTCTCTCTTCAACATTTTTCTTTCTAAACCAGTTGTTTACAGGACACCAGTGGTATCGCCAAAGATGACTAAGATGACTGCAGTCTCATAAATCACCACAAACAAGCATGCAATATATGTTAGAAAGGCTTAAACATAAGGTCTTAACCTTTTTCACATATCAAAAGCCATTCTGCAGTAACATCAGAAAAACATTCAATGCTTAATATGAAAAATCCAGAAGCTTTCAGGTAAGAATGCCTAAAAAGGAAATTTCTCCATTATTTACCTGTTAATTTTCAGATCATTCATTTTCACCGTTTTGGCCATAGTCCAAAGAGAGAGGAAAATTCTTAGCCAGTTTTTTACCATATATGATTACAAGCTTGTAAAATCAGTGAATACCTGCAGCTCTATGGGAATAACTGATAGAAATCCCTTATTTGTTCCAAATATGTCTATTTACATAGCAGATGGACAAAATGGGAGGGAATAACTTATTGCATAAATATGGCTTTTGTTTGAATGTCTTTAATGCAACTTAAATCAGGTCATGCTTAGAAGAAGAATCAGAAAAAAATTACCAAGTATCAAAATAAGCACTTTAAAAAGGCATTTGTTTCTTTACCTTTTCCTTTAGAAAACAAATGCTCAGAAATGCTGATGACTGATTGTATTAATTGCCCTTATTAACTTTTTAGATAATAATCAATTTTCCAGCTGTTCCTTAGTTTTTGAGTGCTTATTTTGAATTTTGGTAGAAATATAAGAGGTGGGATAACACTTCCAATCTCCTGCTTATGAGTTGACCGTACAGGATTACCCATCACTATGCAATAACTTTCCTTCCATGTAGAAAGTTACTTACCTGTTCACCTGCTGATGATCTTTCTTGCATGCTGTCTGAACAAATTAGCATGTTTCACAAACTGCTCCCAGCTACTACAAACCAAAATATCAGTTACACATTCATCTTTTCAGTTAAGCTGCCAATGTTGCTCAAAATCTGTTGGAGTACTTTGTCAGCCCAGCCTACCATCAAATATCTGTACATTTCACATCTATCTGACTAGTTTTACATGTGATCCTCTTAATTATGGTGACAGATTGCATAAAAATTTATTATGTTTGTAGGTAAGAAGACAAAAACATTTTTCCCCAAAAACTGGAGAGACAGAGCTACACTTCTTGATTGGGTTTTCAGAAAATTATGCTGTAAATCCATTGATTTGGATGGAAATCTGGAATTACCTCTGATATGGGCATGTCTTATTTCAGCACAAATGTAAATCTCAGTTTATATATATGCATGGTATATGCTACTGCCAAACAAAATATCTCCAAGCTCAATTTTGTATGTCTCCTGCACACTTCCAGTCAAACATACATATGAAAACCACTCAACAAAAAAAAAATTAATTAATTTTCCCCTCGTATCAGCAGCTAAGAGATCTAGCATATGTACCAAGGTCAAAATTGGCAGCTAGCTGTGTTACAGACACAAGTAACCTCAATGCCAGACAAAATGTAAAAGCCAGACTAGAATGCATCCAAGAGGGACTATTCACTTGAGACCATTTTTATTTAGATTCATAGAGCTACCTTCTCATACTCATGTTCCAAAATGAAAAGGCTAGACAGCACAGATCACCAGCAAAGCATTCAAGTCCCAAAAAACTGTTAAATAAGTCCTTCTCTGTATGTAAATCTGCACAGACCCTCCCCAGCATTTGAAGACATCATAATAAAGCTAGGACAAATCTTATCCACAAATGTAATTAATAACCTTGACATTTGTCAAAAGATGGTGAAAAAGGATTAACAAGAAAAAAAAAAAAAAGCACAACTATGTTTCATAATTATTTCTCCAAACCAACAAGGAATATAACTGCACTTTCTTTGCCAAGGGTTAATTCTGGATATCTCAACAGCACATTTTCTAGAGATTTTTGTTCCAGATTGCAGTTAAATCTGGCCAGGGATTCAGACTCTTAAAATTGAGGATTTTCAACCTCTAAACAGTCACAAATGCTCAGCTTTTCATCTACAGTTCCTATCAAATATAGAAACATCTTTCATATGTTTAGTTTTTACACAGATTTCAGTACTCTTCAAACTTATTTTAAACCATTTCATTGCTATCCTTCCTGCCTGTTAAACACATCAAGTGTTTCAGTGCCAGCTGGTGTCAGAAAAGAAAGTCTAAAAACAAAAACCATACTGCTGGCAGTCTTCTACCCTTGCTGGCACCCACTGCTTGAAGAGAGATTATAATACTACTTTTAGCTGTTCCAGCTTTCCACAGACACCAGAATTTTAGAGTGGGAGAGGCAATTGACAGTACTGCTTTCCTGCAAGGGGCTTTTTCTGAATTCCTTTCCTCAGTTCCTTTATGACCTTCTATTTAAACCCCCTTTTGTTTGCAAAACAGCTTTATTAAAAAAAAAAAAAAAAAAAAAAAAAAAAAAAAAACAACAACAACAACAACAACAACAAAACCAGACCAAACAAAAACCCAAAAATTTAATTCTATTCTGGTGTGACCAGTGAACAGAGGAAAAAAAATGCCTTTGTATTGTCCATATTCAAAGCTTTCAGGAGATTTATTCATCCAATCCATCTCCATCTTCCCTTTCAGCTCCCCCACACTCTTCCTTCACAAAAAAGAGGTTCCAACCATCTTATTTCCCTCTGTGCTTACCATAAGCATTGGAAGAAATGCTAAACTACACCACCACATTGGATGAGACAGAACCATACAGCTTCATGTGTTTAAGAGTACAATAACATTAAAAAAATAAAGGGAAGATTATATAATCGTTTCAAACTAACGTGTTTGAGTTATGCCCTACTTTGGCCTTTAGTTAAAAAGATAACTAGATGTCTCATTTACTCCATACACTGATCCTGGGTTTTTTTGGCAAAATCATAATTTTTTACAGTCAGTGTGACAATTTTCCTGCAAGCAGGAAGGTTTTGTATGTACAAACATTTTGAAAACATTCAGATTTGCAGTTCTTTTGTCTTTAACCAGATCCATTTTGTGAAGTGAAGAATACAGATTTTCAAATGAATTCCTAAAGGACTGGACTGTTATGCAGTAATTGTAGGAAGACTTTAATAAAACAATTGCTTAATATTTTCATTTATTATTTTCATGAGACAATTTATTATTTAAAGCCATTTGAAAATTAGATGGCAAGTGCATACCAGTTCTCTCACCATTAGAAATTTTAAAAATACCTTCAATTCTTATCTGTTTAGAAGAACAAAGTCTAATTTAGTCAATGTTAATCAAGTTTGTGGAAAAGTATCAACATATTAGAAATTACAGTACGTTAGTCTCCTAATTTTGCCTCCGAGTAGTAAAATTGAAAGGTCTGCATCTAATGTAGTCATTTTTTAATATAAGTAATATGCATTTTTCTTTCAATAAAATGTTTCCTAGCGTAATTAAAATATTTTTATCCCTGTTGCTGTTACTTGTCACAGACTCATGGAATCATTAAGGTTGGAAAAGATCTCCCAGATAATCTGCTCCAACTTTTGACTGAACACCCTCATGACAATGAAACCACAGCATGAACTGCCATGTCCTGCTGTTTCCTGCAAAACAATAACTTACAATTTTTACCAAATGCACTGAAAATAAGTGTATAAATAAACTGGTAAAAGTAGCTGCAACTGAATAGAAACATCACTTCATGTAACTCAGGTTTTCATGACTACTACTTTTATGAGACACAAAAGCCTTTTTTACCTATATATAGATGTTTTAAATGAAAAATTCAACCTAAAGCATTATTAAAAGTTTAAATCCAATGCCTTTGGTTATTATTCATTGCTGGAACAAAAAACTTCCACTGGCTATGCCCATTCTAGCAGAACCAAATTTCTAACTACTTTGCAAGCATAACATTTGAACTTACAAAATAATAGACATTTTGGCAGTGTTACAGATGTTCTGATAGAATTGCATTTGCTTCCAATCTCCAAATTTCTAGATAAAGCAGAATAAAGTTTATGGCTCTGTTCCACTTCAAGTCAGCTAGGTGTAAATAAACCATCCAAATCAGGAGAGAAAGTATAATAGTGTTATGGACGTCCTTCAGCCAGACAAACTTACCTCTCAGAGGTATTTCTATAGTACAATTTACTGTACTTTTTAGATAAAACTAAGAGTGAGGGCCATGGGAGGATGCAATGCAAAGGCCTGTGTACAAAAGACCAGTTTCATACTGGAGGTGCTTATCAATAGCCCAGCAACACACAACAGAGAATAAAGGTTTTAAAATATATACTGTACTCAATGTTTTCAAATTCACAGCTCTGCAAACCTCCTGCAAAGCCATGCATTCTCTCAATAGCTATATTTGAACAACCAAACTGAGGATTCCCAAGCACCAAAGCCCACTTACAGTCTCCAAAGTGATCTGTCATGTAGATGACGATTCTCTCTTTTCCATCCTTTTCCTCATTGCCAGTGATGGAAACCCTACTGCACAACCACAGTTATCTTCCTAAGAAACTTGAATCTCCCTTAACACTGTATAGGAATACAAGTTGTCCAATTCAGGCACCTGAAAAAGGAAGAGTTTCAATGCCTAAATCTCAGTAGTGGACCTATATCTGCAAGTGGTTATATTATATGTATAGTTATATATATAGTTGCAGCCAACTCCACAAACTTATTGCATCTAAAAGAAACACTATAAATGTGCCACACTCTATAAAAATAATCAGCCTGAATGCCAATCTCAATCTGGTCTTGTAAGCAAAGATTAGAGTGCCTATTTCTCAGCCAGTTAAAATAAAGCAAAGGGGCACTCTACAGTTACAGGATTAGATAACAGCAGTCCTGCAAATACAATCAGAAGTTTCAACTTAAATTGTTCTGTTTAATTTCCAAAAATCATTATTAGTAAGAGTAAAAATTTAATAATAAATATTTCAATACAACAGGTCAAGAATGTTCAAGAACCTCTCAATTGAAGTGACACTGTCAAATTTTTGTGTGGTCTCAAAGTACAAAGCAAAGACATTCCAAACAAGGAATGATGCATTGATTTCCATTCCCTCCTCCTCCTTTTCATGTAACCCTTTCAACACTTAAAAAATGAAAACACATCTTATTGCAATAGTTGATGATAGTTACTCATATTTGTTGTTTCTAAAAATATCCAACTTTGACAGAATAACTTGGACAGAATGTCAGATGCTGATGTTTGAACTAATCTTAAGGAAAACAAAGATATTTCATCCTAAAATATTCAAGCAACTTACAAATATGATTCATAGGTGATTAATTATGGCCTTGATATTACTTGCTATACCATAAAAACAGTAACTCAAGACTTCAAACCTTTTTGAAACTGGTCCAAAAACACTTATGAAACTTTTAGAAAGAGATGTCCAAAACCAAGAGTATTAATCTTCAAAAGTATTTTATAGATTTAATATAAAATCCATACATGCACTCAAATTCAAGTTGATACATAGCAAAATCACTTTTATAACAGTAAATACTTGTAATAGTTCCAAATTGACTATTTCTTACAACCCTCACTTAGAAATCTTATTATTCTGAGATTTGTAAATGTTGTTTTGTGAGGACTGAGAAAATTTCTCCCTTCTATACTGTTTATTATTTTTTCACTGGTTTTAAATGTTAAGGTTCCTCTTTTGCAAAGAACTTTAGGTAAGGTTCTAGAAAATTATATTTAATTTTATGATTAACTCTAAAGTTCCAGCTTTTCAGAAACTGTTCACATATAGATTATGTTTAAAAAAAACATTACCCAGACAGAATTAAAAACAAAAACAAAGCCACTCAACTTCTGTGAACCAGACTAATGACATAGGTCTGTGATGTTTTTGTCCCTGTTTCTAGGCACTCTGTAGCTCCAAAAAGAATAAAGTTTATGCCAGTCTTCATCTGACCATGGGAAAGAAACAGCCAAAGATATATAGCCAGAACTGTTTACGAGATAAACAAAAAGTTTACTGCTTCCCACATACTAGGGAAACAGTTGGATTACACATCAGCATCTGGTTGCTCCAGACAATACTACCAGGAAGTTAATGAAATTGGAACAAGGAAATTACTATGACTCGGCACTCCATAAAAAAGTGTAATTTATCATCAGCAAAAAAACAATGGGAGCTTTGCTGATAAATTAACAAAAGAAAATAAAAAGGCGGTATTGCTGTAAAACAATAAATCTTTTTTTTTCTGGATATGTTAGTTCTGTTCCAAAAGTTGATGTCACCTAATATTAGAAAAACGGCAACATCATTCTTGTGAGAATTGGCGACCTTTTTGGGTTACAAGTAAGATGTTTATCTGAAGTTTCATGATATTCATGACAAGATATTCAAATGAAAACCCTATTTGTTCTATTCTAAAGGGGTTTGATTCCAGCAAGACAAGGAAACCAGAATACATTCAGCATTTAGGAAAGATTCTTCCTCTCACTATAGGCAAAATAAATTTTTCAATTAAAAGTCTCATTTCCCAGGAATTAAACTTCAGCTGGCAGTTTGGTCACCTGACAGAAAAAATATTCTGAAACTCTGGCATTTCGTTGCCTCAAACTTCTCAACTTTGGATTTTTAACCTTTTCTCAGTCCACATTTTCTGTCGAGTACTACAAAACATCTTGTATGAAAGTTCCTAAGAAAGAACATCTTTCAAAGCCAGAAAATTTCTCTTTTAAGAATGTACTTTTCATGTACTTTGGCTGTTTCCATAGCAGATTTATTCCTGAATAAGATCTCAGTTACGGCACCACAATGGAGTAGACTATTCCTACTTCAGGCTCTTAAAAGTGTCTTCAGATCACTCACTGTGGGCAGAGCACACCTAGGTCAGCACACCCTGAGGGACAGCACTTTTCCTCTAGCCCTGGCCCAGAAGGATTTTCTCAGGCTGGTCCAGTCCTCTCATACATCTGCGTGCCAGCAACCTGGCATACCCATGGCTTACACAGAATTCTCTGCTGGACTTATATCAGCAACTGGCAGCACTTCTTAACAAAAGGAGGAAACTTTGCCCCTGATCTGGGTTCCTTACTCATAAGGCAAATTTGTTCATGTGCCAACACAGGAGCAGGCAGCAAGGAGTCACCCTACAGGCTCAGTCTTCTGCCATTAGCAAATTCATCTTTTCTAAAGACAGCTTGAACAGGATGATGTGCTTTCTCTACTAATTTCTCATGCATGGGCCTAAGAAAACAAGTGTCCCCTACCAGGTCAAAACTTTCCTTTGGATCAGTATGAACAGGTAACAGCAGCAGGCAGAAACACAGCTCTTTAGTCTGGAGGGAATAAGGGATAGCACTACATGTACATATGCTGGGGGCATAAAATTGAGTTAATGGTGAAGAATTCCAGTTCTCTAGGAGTTTCTATTAGAAGACAAGTATAAAATGAAATGTTACGCTCTTCAACTTAATAATAATAATAATTTAAAATCCTGTTATCTTTGAGGGGTTTTTTTTTGAGCAAATGCATTGTTCTCCCTATTCTTGTAACTGCTTAGGAATAGGCATTCACTGCCAGCCCCCAAACTACATCTTCCTGTCCTTAATCATCTTGAAAACCTGTAGCAGTAGACAGGATAATCTCTTCTTCTAAGCAACCTGTACTCTAAAATAATGCCCACCTAAGGCCTGTGTTCTTTAGCACTACACCAGATTAGGGAAGTCTGGCAATGTTACAAAAAGCCTCTTCTTAAAAGACCCTCCAAAGATATTCTGAAAATTAAAGGTGTTGTAGCACCTACAGTCCTTGGTTCCAAGAAGTACAGAACTGCACTAAACTCAACACATGTCCCTTGGGGCTGACCTTCAAATCAAGATGAATGAGGCCTCCTTTTCTGATTATCCAACCCAAAGTAAGGGATTTCACTCCACAAGGGAAATTCCAGTGGGAAAATGGCGCATTCAAAGCAGCAGACTTGTGGTTGCCCTCTACTTACATCCAGCATGTGTTCACCAAAATTGAGCCCAGGGGCTCTTGGGAGAAGGTGGGCTGTGGGGAAGCTTGCCTCAGAGATGGCATAGTTTGCCAGAGCTCTTTTCTCAGACAGTTGTCAGTATGGAAAGTAAGCTGTCATCAGATCCTTTTGCAAGCCAATGCATTTTACTAATCTGGCAGAAAAATACAGCAGAAGAAAACCTGACTAGCTTCCTGCCAGACTAGTAAGACGAATTTGTCTTATTGCAAAAGCTGACACAGGGGAAGGGGTGGAACCATATGGCTAGAAATCAGAGTAGGGGTACAAACAAACATGGGGAAAATATTCCCCAGTCTTCTTGGCAACAACTAAATCGGCCACTTACCCACAGACTGGGTACTCACCCAGTTCACAGCACAAGATGGTAAGAGCTTTAGAGAATGTGCAGTTGATAAATGGCAAAGGGCAGGAAGATGCAGCAGCATTTCAATGAGACGCTAAGGTTCGGGGACTTGGCCCTGGCCCCCCTCAAGTCAAGTGGAACAACTACAGTTCTCTTCATCTGGCTAGACTTACTATCTGTCTGTCTCATCAAAACCCCACTGCAGTGTTTCCAAAACAATAGTCACTCAGTACAGTGCTCATATATCGGATAAAATACATGTGACTGCAGATAAAGGAAAAAAACACAGTAGGATAGAAGTGCCTCTAGCATTTGAAGCTACAGTGCTCAAGAAATATACCACCTCGTTATGAAAAATACTGCTTATTGGCAAACTTTTACCAACATTTTGTCACTCCATAAAATTAGTACACTGTGACTGTTCCCACTGAAACTGCAAAAATTTCCACTGTTTAAAAGGCATGTATAAGTCATTACACGATTTAAGCCACAGATATGAAACTCTACAGCCTGGAAAATACAAACAGTAGCATTGTAACAATCCAGGAACTGTACTAAAAGTTAAACAATACCTTTGGACATTAAAGATAAGACATAGAATAAGCTAACAAACTACACAGCTGATGAAAACAGTAATGAATTGAAGACTTGAACAAAAAGCATGAAAAGGAAGAACATCTGCAATACTTAACTACTGGAGGAAACAAAGGACAAATATTCCTGTTACTTTAGCTGCAGTATGTATCCCCACAACAGTTAAGTTAAAATTGAATGTATCTAGGAGGTAGTACAGCCCAGCAGGAGACGTGCACAGAAGCCAAGGATAATCATATGCAATTTTATAACCTCATAGGCAAAACACTGATTCTATAGCTATGTGAAAGAGAGCAGATCGGATGAAGTTTCATAATTTTTCAGAGAGAAATATAAAGTATCCTTATTATTGAGAATGCTTTGCTGACAAATCAGTCATTACACATATGAACACACACACTCTAAATAGGAAGGACCACATCATTTATTTGACTGATTTAATGCATAAATTATGAAAGTTTCTTAACAGCTATATTTTCAGCAAATTCCTAATTTCGGGGAACCATCAAGAAGGTTATCCATATTGTAAACCCTTAAAGGGATGGAAGTATACTGCTAAATAAAGGTGAGCTAGGAGGGAGGCCAGGCATTAGACCTGACTTACTGCTTAATGGTTATTCCAGTCCCTGGCTCTGTTTAGGGATGCTGCAACTAGTCATGTCCAGTACCATACCCCAAAACCCTTAAATAATGCCAGCTTATTGCAATGATCACTCCCAAAAGCAAAATAGGGGCAGAAAAGTTGAGAAAAGCATGTCAGAATTCAAGTAAATTCTTTTTGCTATCAAAAGCAAAGAAATATTAGTACAGAAAACATTATTTCAAAATGACATTTTTGTACAGTAGCATTTAGTCAAATTTGAAGACCCTGACGTAAAATAACATGAGGAGGAAAAACTTCTTATTTGAAGACAATATGATAATGGACAATTAGGTACTGAAGTTAAGTAGGAAGTTAGTAGATACTTAAGAGTTTCTAAAGAAAGTGCCACTGAATGTTGCATGCCACATAAAATCATCTTAAATCCTGATGAAAACCCAGAACATATATTCTCCCTATTAATGCAAAAGAAGCAGACTAAAATTAAAAGTACCAAGCCTCATAATGATACTATTAAGTCCTTTCTGTGAGATATTTTAAAAGGATATAGAGAAATGTAGGGCTGCAATCAAATGAATTATTAATGATGGGCAGAGCCCAAATACTAGAGAGATTGAAGCAGATAAGAGTCAGTTTAAAAATAAAGCCAGCCTCCTCTTCTACTGCTAGCTAAAGAAGGCTCCACAATGTATATTATATACAGATGATGTAAAGTAATGAGAAACTTAGAGAAGGATGTTGCAAGTCCAACATCTCAATCTTGAATATTGAACACTCTAAAGCCAAAGATAAAGATTGGAAAGTCTAAAACTCTAATTCCTGAGTTAGTTCATTTGGCTAACACAGGATTAATACAGGGCATGTTTGCTGATCACTGTAATGAAATTGCTCCACATGGGATGCTGAGCCAAGGTAATTAATAAACTTAAGAATTTCTGGACCATGAATGCTAGTGAGACATTTGACTTGTGAGCATTATTTTCTAAAAAGGTTGTAGAGGAATGCAGATTTAGATGCATCTACATACTGTACAAAACACCAGTGCACTCAGGTGGATAATTAATCTGTGATTAGATCAATAAGGCTAAACAGACAGATAAACCAGGAAAGCTGCTATATGTCCTGTATTACTTAACCAAGCTATTGCATTTTTATCTTCATTAAATTAAAGGATTACTGCTATAGAAGCCGTACAGATATTGGAACAGGGATAAAAAGATCACTTTCCCTGATAATGATGTGAAAGTCTTTGTTAAGGATTTGTGAAAGGTCTGCCTATGTTTCTGAAGGCTTAAGGAATTGTTCAGGGTTGTTGTAGTATAACACGAAGAATGCTAAACCTAAAAGAAACAAAAAAGGACAAGCAGCAGCCTAATTTGTCCAGTGCCACTAGAAGATAATGAAATAAAGAAAAAAAATCAAATAAAAAAACCACTTAGAGATTTGTCTTTGTTATCCTATTGCTCTATCAATGCTGAACTTTTGGCCAATAAAATATTTTGTGATCTGATAAAACAATATTCAGTCTCATATAAAAATGTGAGCTGTTTTAGGTAGACATATGGATATATGAGGGTGAAAAAAAATGTTTACATCTATTTACTAAATTTCACTCAGAATTTTGCGTATCTGAACATGCATAGACTTACAAGTGTTTCAAATGACCCATCACTATAAAATATTTCAAGTTAGGAAAAGGATGCAAAAAAATTTCAGCATTACCAAACCTAGTTCAGATGGAGAAAACAAACAAACAAACAAAAAGCATAATGGGTTTAGATTCATAATATTTTACCACTGGCTATCTCTCTCACTGTGCACAGTAGAAGTAGAAGTTCTTGTGAAGTAGAAGTTCTTGTGAAACCTCGAATACTCTCCATCTCCAAATAACATATTTATCATGTAGACTGAATCTGTTTCCACAGTCAGCAACCATTCCATAACCTCTGCAATTAATTGGGAAGCATTTTCCCTCAATGGGAAAAGATAATTAATTGAGAAGAATTTTCCCTCCAAATTTAGGACTTCAGAAGCACAGTAGCTTCCCCATTTACTTGTACAGAATGGAAAAATGACCTGACAAAACTTCTCCCCAAGAAAAGGAGACTAACTAAAATATGGAAGAACAAAATGTCACACTACCTAATTGTTCTTTGTTGTCAATTGCACTAAAAGATTTTATTTGTAATGTGAATTTGTAAGAAAAGTGTGACAAGTGGTATCTCTGAAATACAGCATATATTCCAGTGATGAGAACTGCATCTCCTGGGTGCAGGTAACAGTAACCTGCTTTGTACAAAAGGCACAGAAGACTATAAGTAGTCACAAATTATATATTATTACATACCTAAATGTAAATGAATTACATAATTACGTTTACATTTTCAGTAAGATAGATTTCATCTTCAGAACTCAATGTGTTTGTTTGTGTAACAAACTTCAAAGTCCTCTGCAGTAAATGCTTTTATGTACAGCAAGAAAGAAATATGAGATACTTCAAATGACAGCCTGAATGCTGCTTTAGTACCAGGGATAATTTAGTGGTCTCCTTCTGATTCAGTTGCTGTTTAGGTCAGCGGAAGTTGTGAATCCCTTAAATGAGAACTGTGATCAAATGAAATATAATTCTCCAATAAAAGCTAAGTAGTTGCAAAGCTATATTTTATACACTAATTCCATCCAGCAGTTAAAACTCAGGTCCCTGAACAATAAAAAGCATTTTGCTGAGCACAGTCCTTCCAGCTCCTAAGCTGCTCCTTCCCCCACTGTCTTCTATGTAACCAGACAAATACAAAAGGGACCAATCAAACAAGATTTTTGTTTACCTTTCACTGGGAGATAGAAAGTGGTGAGCCTGCATATACTCCTTTGTCCACAGAGGACATACACTAGATTTTGTTTGATACACATTTTTAAAGTTCCTTTTAAGTTTTCACTTCTTAGAGAATGGTTGTGTTGCTATAGCTTTTGGCCCCTTGCTAACAGCAGCTTTTTTCCCCCTCACCAGAATCTGAAGCTTTTGATCTCTTTTATCTGCTGCTTGCTCATAGCTTAAGAATTGCATCTGTGGCAAAGCTTGTTCTCTTAAGAGTCCATTGACTTATTGCTAGAAAACAAGGAAATAGCTTTCTTTTCACTCAAGTCCCTGTTGAGATAATACATTCTGAAGGAACACAGTCTGTGTGGAGTAATCAGAGCTATTGTTCATCACTTTGAAATGCTACTGGGGAGATGTGGGGGGAAGGTGGAAATCCAAGAGGGCTTCTACATAAGAAAAAATATAGAGATGGCAGCCCAAAGTAGTCTTTTCTTAAATATCACACATCAGGCTATGTTACATCTTGGACAATAGCACATACTGAACACAGAGCAAAAAAAGCTAATAAATACATTATGTTTTATTTCATTTCTGTGCCACAGGGAAGGCAAGGCATTAGCAGCACTCATCTTTCCAATTCAGAACAAAACAGTTCAGAAGACCATCTCATAGTAAGACTGGACCATGTTTTCAGGCTGATTTTCTAAACACAGGTGACTTTTCATAGCACCCCTACCAAGGAAAGAAAAAGCAGTTGCTGGTCTCCACTGTACTATTATGCTCCGAGTTCACTAGCAGAGCACATTCCACAGCAGCTTGGCCAGAGGGCTGACATTTCCCAGCCTCAGCTGGGAAAGAGTTCTTCACTTCCATCTTGCATTGTCGTACACTGCAAACCAAGCAGCTGGGCAGCTGTCACCAGTGAAGAAATGCTAGTGCTCCAAATGGTCAAGACCAAACACCTTCCTACAAAAACCCAGGTGCAAAGATGCTCTAAATGTGACCTACTGGCTCTCAGTCAGCTCTCCACTGCACAGCATCTGTGATGGTATAAAATGGTTCTGATACTTCCAGTCTATTGAACCACAATAGTGGAACTATGGTCATGCAGCTCCTTATTCTGCAGCTTTCTCCTTAGAAAAGGGTTTTCCCAGAACAATTTCTTTATTTCCACTCAATAAGAGAGAAAAAGTGGGTTGAAACTATATTTATGTAGCTTCTCAGCTGTGATGTTCATGCCTTGCAACTGCAAATTTTATTTTTAAAAATCTTTGAGTAGAATTACACTCTACAAAAGAAGGCTATCATCAATTTCAGAGTGCTTTTATTTTAACTTCCTCTTCCCTTGTTTAACACATTGTAGAGAATGTACAAACACCTAATGGGAAGAAAATTTTATATATCACAGCCAAATTCTTAATTTAATACATTACCATGTAAAGGAGCCCACACACTCATGTCTTAGAATTAATTATTAAGAGTGGAAATTGTGTGTGTGTGTGTTTAACACCTCCTTCTTTCTTTTTTTTTATTTTCTGCAAACAATTTCATTCTCATTCAGGGTGAACAGCAAATTTTGACCCTGGAAGTAGAAAAATCCTCAGCAAAATTCTGACAAAGCAGCTTCTACATTCTGGAAAACAAAATATCACAGAATAAAAATCATTTATTTTATTTGTTTCTGAGTTTGGCAAAAAGAGGATATGAAAGCATATTAAGTCATTAATTTCATGTTCTACATACAGTGCCATAAGGGAATAAAGATTAAAAATTAGCAGAGCAAGAAAGACAACCACAGCAGTACTAAAAAAAAAAAAAAATCAGCAGTCTTGCTGTCCTCAGGAAAAAAAAAAAAAATTAATGTAGCATGACCACTACCAAATGACTTCTCCACACTTTACATAAAAACTGTAAAAAAGAACAACAAAAGGCCCTTCTGGTCTTCTATTCCCTCCAAATTTCTTGTCAAAAGCCATTTTTCTGGCTAAGGAAAGGGAAACTATACAAAGAATAGTAATTTGGCCCAGGTTTTTGATTTTTTTTTTTTTTTTTGGTGTTTCTTTTTTTTTTTTTTTTACAGACATGTGATGTTATTAGACTTTATTTCACTTGCCAAAAATTCTCTTTTCATAGTTCAAGTCATCAAGCACTAAGGTTATTGGTGAATTAAGAAAATAACCAGCAGAGATATACAACATTTGGACTCGGATTGCCCTTTCCCTTTGTAATTTCTACAGGACAAAATTTATTAGGTCCTGCATGAAAATTTTCTTACAAAGATTTGCCTCTGGAAACACATAATTTTGAGGAAAATTCCTCAGAGCAGTCCTATATCTGCTTGAACTTTGGTGGCTTCTTCAAGTGAAGTGCCACATGCATTCCCACCCTGGAGGGTTGTTACTCCAGTATGCACCATCCACCAAAGAAATTAATTACAAATTCAGTGTTGCCTGAAGTTGCATCAATCCGGAACAGGAACACCAAACATTTTCTCTACCAGCTCCCATCATAACTGAGAGTCAAAATGGACGAAGCCAGGTAGTTTGTGTCACAGCTTTCCACAAGAATAGAGGAAATGGGGAAAAGCCATTGCAGTAAGGAGATAAAGTTCTATGCCCTGCAGGTTGTTTCCTATGAGTAGAAGTTAGACCTTCAGGTCCAGTGACAACCTTGAATTTTACCGCTTTTTCTTTTTTTTTTGTTGTTTTGTTTTTAAAGAATTAGCTTTTCTAAAATATATACTTAAAATAATGTCATAAATTACAAACTAATCTTGTAAAAACAGTTCAGCAACAGTGATATAAGTTCTTAGCAATAGTACTGAATATCTCCTAACAATACTTTTGAAGTCCAAAAACAAACAGTAATTTTTTCAGCCAGGCCTTCAGGCTGCATATCAGTTGGTTTAACTGTTTTGAATACTACATTGCAAATGTATTTAACACACTTATTTCTTGCCTAATTCCCTTTAGATTCTGTTATGTATGTACAACATTTTTATACAGCAATTCTGACAGAAGCTTTAAATAAACTAATTTGCAAAATTACAGCTCTACTAAGCTTTTCAAAGTTGCAAAAACAGTTTCCAGACATAACACAAGGCTTAATCAAGGGGGAAAAAAAAAAATCCCAGACCAACTGGGAAACAAAAAAAAATCTCATCAAGATTTTAAATTTAATGACCTTATAAAGGCCATTTCTGTTTTCTCAAGAGATCTTTTCTTGCACAGTCAGCCACAAAAACAAACAAACAAACAAAAAAAGAAGTCCAGCTACCCCTGAACTTAATAAGGTCTGCAACGATGCCTTACTACTAGCAGTGAGAACACCACCAGTATCAGTAAGAATGATAGAAGTGAGGGGGGAAAAAACCCAGATCACAGTTACATAGTCAATCAAAAAGCTGTCTCTGCCTTCCAGTATAGACAATCTTCACAATTTCATCATGGTTCATGGGATATCTAATATCATTTTCTTGAAAGTGTAGTCCCAGGGTTTGTGATGATACAGCATTCTTCAAGTTTAATTTTTAAAAGTTTCTATTCCATTAAACTTCTAAGAAACATTCAAAAACTAAACCCCATGCATTCAGAGGAAATCAAAGAGAAACCAAAAAAAAAACCAACAAAAAGAACCAAACACCCTAAACAATTAAAAAAAAAAAAAAAAAAAAAAAAAAAAAAAAAAAAAAAACCCTGAAACCCAGAGGCAGTATTTCTTTTTTTTTTTTTAATCTTCACTTTTTAAACTTGTCCCCAGATTCTGTACATTTGGAAAGGGATTCAGACCTCAGCTTAAGATCCTGCTCAAGGCAGTTGTGTAGACACCAGTCCCCCACAACAGCCCTCGAAGGCAAAAGAAAGACAGGCAGCTGCCAGGGATAAGGGTTCCCACTTACACTGCCACACATTTGCTGAAATTGAGCAGGTCTTTTTCTCTCCCCATCAGATATTTAGGGGACTTTGTTGATCCCTAAAGTTAGATGAGAATCCTTCACTCCAAGTTCTAAACTAAGAAAAAAGTAACAGTTGAATCTCCTAAACTATACATCGACTAACAAATATATATTCTAAAAAAAGAGAGATAAAAGTCCAAGAATATTTGAATTCTAAGGGACATTTTTAGTACTATTATAATGTATTACTCATGTAGGATACAAGCATTACAATATATCCAAATAAAACAAAATCAACTAATCAATCTTTGACACTAAACCAGGGCTATGAAATCAATATAATTTTCTATTACTCTAAAACCAAAATGATTTCAGGAAAAATGTTACATCATCTTTTCACCGCCAGTAGTCCAAGGGTAGCTACAACAGCCAAACCACAGTAAGGTTTAATTTCTTGTGCAGGTTATCATATGGCAATAAACATCTCTGAAATAGCAGCTTCAGAAGCAACAAATTCCCTAAACTGAGATGACTGCCAAGAACCAAGTTCTGTGTAATGAACTTGCTCACTCTCTGATGTTTCATATGTTCCTCTTTTTACATGATATCATGAGCAGTCAGCATCACTTTAACGCAGGCTTTTAAAAAATTTACATGCTTGATGTTATGATTGTTATTAAAGGAAATCAGTACATATAATATTTAATATATTCAGTCACATTGTATTATTCTAACTTTTGTTTTTACAAACGAGGGAGTCATTTCACTGGAATAATTCTTTTCCATTAGGGTTTGCTGGTTCAGAGATAACTACTGTAAGGTTATCCAAGAAGATCTTAAATCCCTGTGGCTTGACACAAGTAACACACTGCCAGAAAGTCTCACCCCTCACAGAGCTCCATTATTATACATATTTGTAGTCCAGCAGGGAAGGATGACAGTGAGTCAGCCACAGTCACTGCCCCAGGGAGATGATCTCTTCTTGATGTCAATCACAGTGAAGATTCTCTCCCTCTTTCACTTGCAGAAAGACTGTGATGGCCAAGACAGGGTTCAGGAATGCAGCTAGCACTGAGCCACAAGAGGTCCTGCTCAAACGTGCTCATTTAGGGCTTAAATGCTATTAGAATGATGCTACTGAGGCAATGTATTGCAAACCCAAACATTTCACTTAAAGGACATTTTTACTAAGCTTTATAGAAGATCAAGTACTAAGGTAGTAGGACAAGTAGATTCCCCTTCTGCTGCTGCATAAAATATATTCTTTGCATCTGTATTAGTGAAAACAGTCTCTGACTTTTCTAAAAACAAGACAGTTGGCTTCATTTTCTACTATGGTAGCTTAAACTAATTACATATACAAGAACAAAAAGGGTGATTGGAGGAGCATAAGAGGAAACATTGATGCCTTCAGCCATGGAACAAGAGAGACATTCATCTGCAACATCTTCCCTGGAACTGTACTGGATTACTCAGTCTGAGGCCTGATTTTGAACTCTTTGTAATGATGATAATCCTAATAGTAACAATGTATTTGGAACAGGCAAATGTATCTTAAATAGCAACGCTGGAGTCATCATTAAACTTACCATGTGTCCCTGACATTAGACCACAGCAGGATTACCATGGATTGTTGGTACACTTCTGTTTCTGCAAGAATCTGCTCAGTAGGGGCATTCAAAATGCTGCTCCCATTGGTATTTGTACCTGTAGAGTACAAATTTTAACATCAGCTATAAAGACAGGCATAGTGCAAACCATCTTACCTGCCTTTTTCAGACCCATCCTTTGTTGAAGTTCCCCTATTTCGTAAGGATTCGGGTGCATTTAAAACACAAGGCAATATAAAACAGCGTATCAGACTGCATTTGTTCACTGAATACACTTGCTTTCCAAAGTTTTTGTGAAGGAAGACACTGGATTTTTATTAAGATCCATTACAATTTTTCATTGTCATTACTGTTACCATAATCACTCATCAGTAAAATGAAGCACAGAAATTCAAATAATGGCAAAGAAAAAACTCTGATCCGGGAAAAAGTGCCAATTTTTAATATGTTGTTACATCTACAGACTTACTTGACATTACAAATACACTTTGTTTCTATAAATTGAAAAGTGCCTTAAACCAGTGATGAAGTTATTTTTTCATCAAGGAAGTTAATGTGTTTTTCAGAGAATTGTGGATTATAATGTGTGGACAATGAAGGGAAAAGTACTTATTTCTGTGAATTGTTAACTTGCTGGTGGTTCTTCTCTAACATTAATGCTCTGCAGGTGTTGCTTACAAGGAGATTTATGGTACAAAGAACATATATTGGAATATATAATATATATTGAAAACTTTGCTTTTAATGCAAAACTCCTTTTTAACTAATTCCTGCACTGTTACAGGAATATTGTAAGGCACCTGAACCCATAAAACATTTATGATCTCCCATTTATGATCTCCCATAAAACATAATAATGGACAAATTGATTTGTCTCAAAATATACAAAAATAATTGGACTGAGAAGTTACATGCCAGGTTTCCACTTGGAAAAAATAAACAGTGATTCCTACTACAAGAAAATATTGGAAATGAAGGTTCATAATGGAAATGCTGATCAACTATTTACTTCACCCATGCTAGCTAGACATATAAATGCTCTCAGACAGCCTGTATAAATCTGAAGCTTTCTCTGATAAACTCTGCCTCCATAACCAAAAATGAAAAACCACCTTTCCCAGCTTTTCAGATCACTACAGATATAAGCACAGAAATTCCAGTCTTGCATGAATTTTTTTTTTTTTTTTTTTTTTTGGTTAAGAGACCATCCTATGAAGAGGTCACCAAAGCCAAAATATAATTGCAAAGTTAATATTCTCTTTTCAGGGCAAATTGAAGGAATTAGTTTCAGATTATCTATCCAATACAAGCTGGGGAAATAGCAATCTAATCAAATCAAGCATGGTTTATATTACAGTTTAGCAAAAGACACTGTATCTGACACTTCCAGAAATTAATCAGATATCTGGGTACAGTAATTTCTGTACAGCAGTAGGCCAAGGCCAAACATGAAATGAAAATCATCATAAATGTAAAATCCTTAAGCCTGTGCAGCCCTTGAGTCCTTTTCACTAGGTCCTTTCAACAGGGAATCAAACAACAGTTTTGTGATTCATGTTTTTGACTCTTCTGGGAGCAGTTCCCAGTATAATAATCTTTGCCAACGGGACAAAATCACAGTCTTCAGGAGCACGTTCCAGATTTAGCCTCATGATTCAAGCTCCCACCTGCTTTTAAAGGGGAAAACCCTTCTCTGTGGAACTATTAACCTGACATATTCTCTAGTCTAGACTAATAATTATGTTAAGAATTAAGTGAGTTCATTATCCATATGGAATGGGTGGAGGGTTTGATAAACCAGTAATAATTGGCGTCAGACTAGTCACCAAGGATTGTTCTTACTTGTCTTCTCATAAAAGGGAACTTGAAGCTCATTCAAGAATTCTGCTTCCATTGGGACTAACAGAGTGTGTTTTTCCATCAAAGGTAAGGGACTGCCCTGTAGTGTCTATAAAATGGGAAATGGAATATTGTTCAACAAAGGTTGACCTGCTCCTGTAGATTTTTGTCAACATTGCTTTTGTTCAAAATGGGAAGCAGTGTTCCTCTAATTGTACCATTCCAATTCTTCTCATTGCAGTATTCTAATAGATGCATTCATTTAATGTATTCTATGCTTTGGGGAAGAAAAAAAAAAACCCAAAACAAAAACACCACAAGCAAAACAAGTGTTGAGAACTGGAAAGAAATAAGCTGGTGACCTTCAGTAAAAAAAAAAAAAAAAAAAAAAAAAAAAAAAAAATAAAAGTAATGTACAATTCCCAGAGCGACAGTTGTGAAACGCAAGTTCCCGGCCCCATTTCAGGAAGGGGCCTGTCTTAATTTCCCCTAGGAACACCAGGGCAGGAGTTTCAGTTGCGGCAGGAATCCGTCGCTCCATCCGCACGCCGGGCCCGCGGGGCGGGGGATGTGCCCTCGAGTGCCCTCTACTGGCACCGGGAGAACGCACCGCTTATGCAATCGTGTCGGCAGCCCGTCATTACTGCAGTGAGCCCCCTCTTCAACAGCCACAAGCATGAGTGTAAATCCTTCTGCTAACCTCCCTGAGGCTATCCAAAACTCTTAATAATTTTTGTCCAATTCAAGAGCGTTAACCAAAGTATCTAGCTATACAGAAAACTCTTTATCCTGTTTTCAAACAGGCAAGAAGAAAATAGATTTTCAAACACTCTTCAGACAAGGGAAAATAAACTACATAGGGCACTATTATAAAATATTTGAATTATTTGCTTGCATTTTCCTTTCAAATATCTCAAAGAATTGCAAGGAGATTGAGATGCATTGTTATCACCATTTGTCACAGAGGGAAAACAAATGAGGAAACTAAAATGCAGCTGTTTTATTTCTTACAAGCAATTTTATTACTGAAAAGGTAAACAAAATATTGCAGGAATTCTCACTTTTACATAACACTCTTAAAAATAGAATTTTTGAACTGATTGCTTTCATATTAATTCAGGAGTTTGACATTTTTAAATAGCTGCACACAAATGTCTAATGAAAGATAAATCTATGACTGCTTTGAAAAAAATATTGCTGATATCTAACTGTGCAGAGTTATGTCAGAAGTTACCTTCACTCATAGTATAAATTCCTCTCATAAATGAACACTACAGAATGAAGCACAGTCAGTTTCACACACAGACATATACAAAGGTCCCAGCACAATGACCACTCAACAACTATCAGTCTTCAGCTACCAGCATAGTTTCAGGTTCGGCTTTCTTTCAACAACAAAAATATATTTAACATAAAGCTCCAAGCCTACTTAAAAACAAAAGTATTATTAGAAACAGCAATTTGCATGGTATGTTTCGCTCTTATGCAGCAAGTTCTAGAAGATGACTATGCTTAAAATCACTATTCAATTTATAATGTTTTTGTAATAAAAAAGCTTGACAATTCAAAGTGATGTTTTTAGTTCTCTTCTGTTCTCTGAAGTAACTAACAGGAAATAGCAATCCTAAGAGACTGAATCCTTTTGGGGAACAGAGATGCCAAGCACAGATACAAAGAAGATAAGATAAAAACTCTAAGATTCAGTTTAAAAAAGCAAAGATAACCCTAAAGCTCTCGTAGATACCCTAATGTAGTAACATAAGAAATGGACATCACTGAAACGAAGAACTAAAAAACAATCAGGAAAGAAGATCTAGCCACAGGGCTTTGTTTTCCTGCAGATGAGAAGCAGTGTGCTACAGTTCCTATAGAAGCACAGTAATTGGTGTGTTGGGAACATCCAACTCATCCACAGCCCAGAGGACTGAGTTTGTTACACAATCTAACCCCTCAGCATTAGCCTGGACTCTTTCTGGAATACTGCCTCTCAGTCACTTTCAGGATTGCACTCAGGTTTGAGAAAGTGATACTTGTCATAGCACGCTGGTTTTATGTAAGCCCTGGTGATCGAGGAACAAACCTTCCCACAAATCACTACACGCTGCTAGTAAAGATAAGATCATCAAGAATGCAGAACAACTGCTTGCAGCATGACAGAGCTAAACTAGACGGTGCCATTCAGTGAGGCTACCTCTGAGGAAGGGCAGAGTAAGGGCTGTGGCCACACTGTCAGGCAAGCTGGAAACATGACCAGAGGACTGCACAGCCTCCTTTTGTCAAGCTCATCATACACCTCTCTGTTAAAAAATAACAATGGCTGTTACCATTTGGCCTTAACAGACTTTGCCAGTTTTAACTTAAAATGAAATTGCACTCCTTTTAAATAGGGTCTTGCTGCAACACAAACAGATACTTCATTATTAATGTATTGTTCAAGACTATATTGATCTCATATTAAAATTGCTGAAGTTATGATTTGAGGATTTTTTTAAAATTGTCTTTTTCAATAGCAAGCTTTGTTCATTTAGTTTCTGGTAGGTAAACTGGACTGCTCAAGAAAAACCATTTTGCTTGCCCTCCCAGTACTAATATTCTGCTACTGATACTGTCATCTCAGAGAGTGAGCAAAGAAAGCTCCTGGCCTGTGATTTGCAAAGTCCCTTAAGCTGTGCAGCTGTAAGCATTGCTGTCCTGCAGGCTCTGTCCCTCATTTGTGAAGCAGAGATAATAGCTACTCCTTGCTTGCTGCACAACAGCTATGAGAAGTCAAACACAAACCCTCGGGAGCACTGTGGTCATAAGAAGAGTAAAGCAGCAAAGGTGAAAAGTCAGGACACATTTACTTTCCTGGCAGAGTACTGCTCTCAGAACAGTAAGGCAAACAGGCAAACAACCCTGGTATAACAACAGGTAGGGTTGATTGCAAGTAAGATGCATTTGACCTGTTGCTTTTAACTGGTATTGTTTCTGTTGCTAGCTCTGTAGAACACTGTGATCAAATAATTTTTGTTTCCTTGGTTGCCAACTATTTTTCTTTTATTAGTAATACCGACCTTTGTTTATTCTTCTTCCTCCCATGGGAAATTTCAACACATCTCCAGAAGGGATGTCGTATGACTCTCATTTATAATGGGATCCCTCCCTTTCTTCCCAGGCAAGGCTCTCTCTTTCCTTTTTTTTTTCCCCTCTGTATTTGTAGAGAGGAACAGCAAGTAAAATCTCTGCTGTGTTCACATTCACGTGATCTGAACAAGATGAACAGATCAGCAGTTCTCACACATTTGCCTAGGAGACGTACAGCTGAAGAGAATTCATCTCAGACACCATTACATTTGAACTGTTTAACTTTCATTCTGATAACATTAGCAACAGACCATAAAGAAAAGTAGTGTACATATATGTATATAGCATATATACATTTTTGTGGGGGTTTTTTTCTTCCCTTTAATGCAGTGAGTGTTTTCAGGTATTTTGCATCCTTCATTTTTTGGCTCGTTTGCACCTAATTTCCTACTTGTTCTCCCACCACACTCTTTCCTTTCTCACCAATGCATGCATTTTACTATCTGACCCCAATATTGCTCACTCACAGCCTGTACCTTGGTGTGCTTTTGTCTGCTTTAGTTACCCCACCACACACCTGATCATCCTCTAGGTGGTTGATTTTGCCTTCTTATCATGAACTACTACCCTTTGTCCTAGAAAATCCTTTTCTTTCACTAGGTCATCATGTACTTCTGTCATTCTCATTTGTAGCCCCCAGCTCCACTACTGGCAGCTCCTGCTGATGACAGATGTCTCACAATCAGCTGCAAGCCTGCTCTTGGCTCCAAGCCTGAGGGAAGCTCCAGACTTTTGTTCACATGTTCTCTTTGCAGCAGCACTTTTATACAGATGCAGCAAAGTCACCTTTTCCTGAAGTACAGCTTCTTAGAGAATTCCAGGTCTCTCTGCACCACCAAGACCGAATACCTGTAGAAACAGCCTGAGAAAAATTGCAGACAATGCTATCCAGCAGGGTGAGTAAGCACGGATGGCATTTTGCCCTAGAAGTCCTGTTTTGAGCAGTCAGAGCATGTCGGTGCATTATTTCATTGCCTAATATACACAGCAGGAGCTCCAGAATTGTGTGTGCAGATGAACTTCATCATACCAACCCTAGGCTGCACACATCCTCCGCCACCATCTAGTGCAATACTTTCATCTCTTTCCATGACTCCTGTGCCATTCAACCTCAGTATTATCTTCCCCTAGTCATTTCTACTTAGCTTTGGCAAGCCATAAAGAATACATAATTGTCCAACATGGAGCTAAATGAAGAGAGTCTAGGATGTGCTAAGTCATCAAGCAACTAGCAGGAAAATCTGTACATTCAGATTAACTAGATATTCCAATGCTATACACATTTAGATTGGCCTGGTGCCTATCTATCAGGTGCTGGTAGCCAAATACCACAGTCTTGTAGACTGCAAAAAAAATGTCTTAAGAGGCTATGTCTGTACAGATCCTATATATATAGTAATTGTATCAACTTTTGGCCCTTTTGCCCTATGTGCTCTGGAGCAAAGAAACCAACACTAAAGCACTTGCTAACTCAGCTCTGCGTGATGTTACCACATTGGCAAGTAGCACTTTGCAATAAAGTCTGTGAACTAAGACAGTGGCTGCTGAGAACTGGATGCCCATGTGACCTGCTTTTGGCAAGAGCTTTATTTTCCACTAGCTCTAGACTAGTCCTGCAGACTGCAGTCCCAATAGCAGAGAAAGTTCTAGAACACATCATCAGCTATCACAGAAACACAGAACAGTTCATACTGAAAGGGACCTTTGGAGGTCAGCTTGTCTAATCTGCCCTGTTCAAGCAGGTCCACCTAGTCCAGGTTGCCCAGAATATCTCCAAGTATGAATACTCTAAAACCTTCCAGGACAACCCATGCTGGGTCACCCTCAGAGTAAAAAAAGTGTTTATGTTCAAACAGAACGTACCATATTTCATTTTTTATTTTAGACTTAGTCTCATCCAAAAATAACTCAGTTCACTCAGTTTGAGACCACTCCAAATGAAATCAATTTGATTTTTGAGAGATTTGCTTCAACAGCAAAACCAAGATTTTATTCTAGCTGAAATGTTATTGTAGATTTGTTCACTGTTTCATCTATAAAACCATGTTCTGCCACTCTTATTCACAATCAGCAGTACCTGCCTTTAAAAAGTGGTGTTTAACATAGTATTTCTTCAAATGTTTTAACATTGTATGGGCACCTTTACTTCTTCCCTTAGCTGTTTCCCCATCTCCAAAAACAGGACACAAAGCAAAATACAGAGAACTTTCCAAATGCAAATATACCACCACACATTGCAATGATTTAAACAATAGAAGCATATGTTTCATCCATTCAAAAGATGGTAATAATGCAGGTAAGAGATAAAGAAGAAATGTGCTTTCCATTCCACATTTACTTTGTTTCCCACATTACCGCAATTATATCCTGAGACTTCTTAAAGCCGCAATTAGCATCTGTGATAGAAACGTAAAAACAACTTTACCAAACTTGTACATCAACACAAAACACTGTCAATAACCAGAAACCACACAGACATTGATGCCAGGTGTATCTCTGGAATAGTACATCCAGGCAGTAGATACTCCATGCATTTAGAAGCTGGGTTTGTTCAAACACAGTGTCATCTTAGACCCAAATGAACCAAAGCCATTGTGAAATCAGTGCCCATCTGGGCTGACAGGCCATGAAAGAGACTGTGCAGAGACACAGAGTGTGTAGCTGTGTGCAGTGTGGCAGGACACTACGTAAGCCACGGGTTGGATGCTACACATGCTGAGGGTGCCCGGTGTTCAGGGCTTTGCCCATCCTCAAGACAGCCCTGTTCCAGTACTGCCAAGGTCACAGGTATGGTCACAGCTCTGTGGCAGACCATCAGCAGGGACAAATCAGCCAGATCCCTCATGGAAATGCTATCAGTTTGACCAGCAGAATTGCTATAATTGCAGTTTAAAAATTTTCAGATAATCTGCAGACAACTACTACTGACATAATTTAGGAATAAAACATAAGGAACAATACTAGAGGAAAATAAGCACATGCCACAGTATTTTTGGTCTTCCAAAAAGAGTGAAGAGACACTCTAACAAAAAGTCCCAGAAGAATAGTCTCCAAAATGCCTATTTCCTCCATAGTATTTTATTACTCTTCAGATTGTTAAGAAAGACATCTACAAGTACAGGCTCTCAGCTTTTGTCACTCCAGTGAGATTTTTCTCAAAAAGTTTCAAAAGTAGCAATTCTGCTAAAATTAAACAGTACAATAAAACTGCATCATGCCTCAAAATTTAATTCCTTCAACCTTTAACCTAACAAGTTAGGGAAATTAGTTAACAAATCAACCTGCAAAACAAAGCACTACTTTTGTGAGAGGCAGAAACTGGCACGCAGAATACTTCCTGCTAAACTGGCTTGCTCATGTCTTATATTTTTTAACTAAGCATAACTGCTCTTTTCTGCCCACCCTAATATGTACAAGTTTTAAAGTTCATCAATTTGCATGGTGATTAGAGAAAAAAAAAAAAAGAAAAAGGTTTCATCTAACCCTTTTTGATAAAATTTTAACAGAATAGCTGTAAACATTAAATAATGCTTCAGGGTGAATTCCCATTAAATGTGATAGCATTGATTTAATTTTGAAGTGTAGGTAGGATGCTTTTCCCATACCTGCAATTCTATTTTTATCATAAACAAGTTTCTTCTTGACTACTTAAAAAAAAAACAAAACCAAAAACTAATCACTCCCAGTCATTTTCATACAAAAAAAAAAAAAAAAAAAGGTACTACTAGAGATATTAGTATGCTTAAAGAAATAAGCAGGGGGAAAAAAAAAAAAACCAGGAAAAATCATGGTTACAGATAAAATATACAAAACATCAAAACATTCTGGATATAAAATTTTCACAGCCAGTATTTAATCCAAATACTTCTTCAGAATTAAACATAATTTAGGAACTCATCAAATACACATGCTAACAAGGAGTCACCAAACCAAGAGGAAGTGCTGTATAAGGAGGCGTGGCTGTCGCCCTGTTAAAGCCAAGGTGTCTGAGTCAGCACCACAAAGGTGGCATCTTCATCTATTCAGGAGCCAAAAACTGGGAGTCCTCTCCTGAGGCCAGTGCCTACAGTAGCCTTTGAAGACAAGAACACGGCTCACTCCTTTTGAAACTCAGCTGCCGTGGGAGGGGAAATGTTATACAACACCCAAGCAGTTACAGCACCTGCCAAGCTTTGTGATCCAGCTCTCAGGGTTAGCCCTGTCTTTTTTCTCATGATTATGTAACAAAACTCAAAACTAGTCTGTTGAATAAACTTAATGCCAGAGCAGCTTGCTCCCCCACTTCCAGAGTACCCCTGACATTAGGTTACAACATGTTGCCTCCTGCCTCTGAACATTAATTTTCTATTTTGTGAAATCTGTGAGGACACAGAGGGGAACTTTGCCCCTAGCTCCCTTCTCACCTTCCTCCAGCCTAGACATTGGCCTGGTGATTAACATATGGTCATGGGAAGGAAGAGACATTGATATGAATGAGGACACACCTGAATTCTATTTTCCTGCTTGTTCAACTAGTCTAACCACTATGTTAACCACTGAATCATCAGCAACCTGGTTTTGAATAATAGCGTTTGTTGCTACTCTGGTTTGTTTTGTTCGTGGTTTTTGGGGTTCTTTTAAAGATATTATTCCCGTATTCGCATGGGATTAGTCCCTCATGAGACTTAGATGACACCTCAACTCATTGCTGATTGGCTTAAATCCCTAGTCACACATACCAACACTATAATTGCTATGAAACCTTTCAGATAAGTAAGAGCATGCCTACAGAGTTAAAGCAGCTCTATGATTATCCAGCTGCTCAGGAAGATTGGTTGAACTGTTTTTATTGCCAAACCTTGATGGACCAAGTCATAGGTCCATATATAAATAATTATACGTGATATTAAATGTGCATACTTCACATGGTATCAATGATATTGAAAAAAATACTGAGAAAAAGGTGCATTACTATGAATCACTGTGGTTTGCAGATCAGTGTCCCAAGTTGTGATCAAAACTTATATTCACCACTTCCAATAGCATTCAAGAGCTTTGGTTTAGGACCTAAATAGACTAGGCACTGCAAATAAAGCATACAAATGAACATTCCTTTCCCTTCTTCCATGTAGACAGAAAAAAATAGTCCAAATGTTAAAAAAGTGGTAAGTGGGCCTCCATAAAACAAAAATAATAAAATGTCCTCTGACATAGATAATTAATGTATTTTTTTAATTCCCACATTGATCATAACTTGACAATTTTGTTTATTTTCTAAAACTAAATCCACATGGGAAAGAAACCAGATATTGTTTTAAATTAATCTGAAACTCATATATACACACACTAGTCCTGATTACTCAAGCTGTGCCTTTTTGCATATTCAAATTACAAAATACTTTCAACAGCATTCTTTACAGTATTGCTCATTTCCAAGGACATGATTATCATCTGAACATATGGAAAAGATGAAAATAGTTATTTTACCTAATAATTATACTTATGTATACAATCTACCCAACTTTCCTTTATAGGTACAACGTGAAAACTCTTTCCGTCTATTTAATTTCTCATTTTACAGCATTTCCTCTACATTCTTTCAATTAAAGTGTTTTTCCTCTTTTTAACAGTCCTTTGAAGCAGAGCTTTAGTGACTTATTCTTTTAAGTTTTAGAAAGGATTTCTCTTTCTGCCAACTCTTCCATGCTCCTGCCATGCCTTCCTCACAGCTGTTCTGCCAGTTTCCCGGGTGCTTCATCTCCCTACCTCTGCAGCTTAGCAGCTCAGAACTCCACAGAGCTGCTCAAAGAGAAACAAAGCACCTGACAGAAAAGACATAAGCACAACAAGCAACTCCAGCGTTACGTGTAAAAAAAAAAATCGTTAAAAAGTTAGTGATACAACTTCTACTTCTGTACAGCTTCTGTGATCTATGTGACATGAATCCCAGTGCTGACTCATACTTAGAATAAAAAATAAAAATTAAACCCCCCCACCTGTATTCATAATTTCTGACCTTGTAATAAACTCTGGCTGGAACAACTACTTTTGAAAGAACCAATACACGTTTAAACCACCTTTTTCCCCTTAGCTCTTCTGTGCTACTTCTGCCCTCTTACTATTGTGAGGCAGACTATACCAGATGACAGCAAATTACATACCAAACACCTTATCCTATTATGCTCTTGCTTTCTTCCCCTGATTGCCCTCCAGAGTTCTTCTATTTTAGACCTATTGCAAAGATCTCGCATCCAGCTGTGCCACACAAGCACAACCCAAAATAATCCACCTTTAATCTCCCAAGATCCCTCTTGACCCAGCTAATGACAGAAGTGGTAGTGCAAGTGAGAGCAGGTACAATTTGGAGATTATAAGAACACAGTATCTCATGGAGCTACCCCCAAATGCCTATGGGTTGAGAGATTTCATGTGATGACAGTAGCCAAGGTAAAGATGGGTGAGGTGCTTTAATTACACCACCATTTGGCTGTCAAATAAGGTATCTTCCAACTTCAAGGTAACAGTTTTAAGAAGCAAATTATGCATTTTACTATACTGAGATACATTAAAATGGAAAAAAAAAGATCTAAAACCAAAAGAATGCACCGAAATTCAGTATGGCTTGCAAACTGGGAATCAAACGCACACTTATGTGGGATTAAAAACTCAAAACCTCTAATATTATTTAATCCACAAAAAAATTGCACTACTTTAATCAAATATTGAAAATTTTGAAAGGAAACTGACAAGGGAAATTACCATCTTCTTTTTTAATTAACTGAAAATAAGGAATTAAATTATGTAATTAAACAAAGGTTTTTAATTAAGTATTTACTAAAAAGTTCCTCTTGGTGCTGTAATTCCATATCAATTATATTTATATCTGGGTGGAAAAAAAAAACCCTAGATGTTAATATTTTACTACTATTAAGCAAGGAAATATATGGTGATAGAATTAAAAAACAAAAAAATCAAACAACTACCAAACTTTAAAGTAAAAAGAAATCATAGATAGAAATGTTCTACTAATTTTTCATCTGTTAGGAATATTAGGAATGTATTTATTAAGAGGACAAAGAGCTTTTTCCAGAAGTACTAGAATTCAGTCCTCATAAATAACAAAGTAACTAGACTAAGCTATTACAGGTATTAAAATTTTTGTGTTCTTATTAATTTGGAAACTTAAAAAAATTGAGACAGAACAATACAATAATGGCTTGGGTAAAATTATTACATTAATCTATATAATTCCTTAATTCTACACAATCTATCATAATTAATTGTTCTCATAAAATATTGCATATTACACTTTATAGCTCTGATGAGTGAATATTACTAAATAGGAGTAAAATAATGATAAATACAGGTCTGGGTTATTGTGACTTACCAAGGAGAAAACTCGATTTATGATGAATATTTGAAAAACTCATTTATAGTTATATAAGTGACTGGATAATAATTAATTCTGCCCCTTCCTCCCTGCTACATTTCAGGTCAAATTTGGTACATACACTATGATATATAGTCCTAAAAAAATTATGACCCATTTTTCACCCAGAACCTGATGCGCCGTGTGAATTTAAAAGCTCCAATACACACTTGTAGACAAGTTGCTGCAGGAAAGGTGCCAGCTAGAAACTCACCTACCCGGTCAGGGGCTAAAAGGTCTGATTATCAACTTCCTTAGTTACCTGTTGCATGAGCTTCCCCAGGAGTAGGGACAAACAAGAGTGCCCAGGGCCTGTGGCACTGGAATTCCTACGTTGCAGGTTTCACCATGTCCATTACTCTGCTGTTACTTGCACAGTGACCTGTCAAAAAGATGTTTCCATTTTATTTAATTCTTGGTACTAAATAGACTGAATTTCAATATAACAAAGTCTTCCCTCAAGAAAAAGAAGGCAAGTAAATCAAATGGATTAGAAGAAAAGAGCTTTTAATGAGACTGGATTTTGTCCAGTGGCTAAAGGAATGTTTTACAAGCTTAGTAAAAGTGCTTAGAAAAAAATGCGGACATATTTAAAATTTAAAAAAAACAAACCCAGAAGTTGTGAAAGACATGAAGGAGCTAAAATTGTGGCTCAAAGTAAAGAATGAGGTTAACTATCTATAGATTGCACCAGTTTACTGAAATAAATAACACCAGTTCCAAATTTTTTCATAGCAGAAACAGCTAAGAATTACATGGCAGAACTGGGATAAAAACATCCTACACAAAACCTCTGAGTTCATACTCTGCCTGACCTGGATACCACTCCTATACCTACAGACCTGTAGTTAACATTGGACAATAAAGTCTACAGGTAAATACATTTAAACAGGACCAAGACAGCCCTTTCCTGCGCCACACAGGAGACAAACTACCAGGAAACAGACCCCCGCAGCCTGGGCATCTCATCGGCCAGACCGACACAGCGGGATTGACATCCCCTCAGCTGGGTCGACGCTGGAATCTGGACTGATGACCTCTTTTTCATCTTTCTTTCTTTAATTCGTCTTTCCCTCTTTAATTCCTATCTTCCCTTTCACCCTGCCCCTTTATCCAAAACCCACTGCCGTGTGCTTATACAGTAGGTCAGGGACTAACATACTCATTTCTTTGCCAAGGGTGTAATTCACTGATAAAACTTTCTGATTGTTTGCGACGCCTCTGACTTTTGTCATTCCTTTCGGCCAGTGAGCATTTACGAATCTCAGGTAATTGCTCCCCTTTAAGAGTGGGTCTTAATAGAGGTGCAACAGAGGATTCAAAAACTCATTTTCACCATTTAGCGGGGGCTCTAAGTGTTTTTTCGCAGCTTCCGTAGTCTGCAGTGATAGCTCCCTCTCTTCCCCGTACCAAAACAAAACAAAAAGAAAATGATCAACGTTTCAGAGTACTTTCAATGAAAGGAAACACAGTAACTCTCTTTAAGGCAACCCCTCCGGCCGGCGCGCTCTCCGCCACCGCCGGCGGAGCTCCTAGCGGCGCTCGCCATTGGCTGCCGAATATTGCCGAGTGCTGTCGTGCTCCTCCGGCTCTGCGCCGGAGGCGGCGGGGAGGGGAGCGAACCGCTCGAGCACGGCGCAAAGCATTGTGGGGCGGGAGAAGAGAGTCACCGCTCAGCCAGGGCCGCCATCTTGGCTGCGTCCGGACTCGCTCCTGCTCCCGCGGCCTGTTCCTTCTCCTCGCAGCGCAAAGCGGTGGAAAGGGAGAAGACGAAGGGCCCGCCCGGGCGGTGCTGATGCGCGCAGAGCCTCCTCGCACCTCTCCCGGGCGCCGCTAGCAAAGGGGGCGGGGGTGGTCGAGCGGTCGCCGGCGCGGCCTCTCCTCTCCTCTGTCGGGATGGGTCGGTCCCGCAGCCGGAGCTCGTCCCGCTCCAAGCACACCAAGAGCTCCAAGCACAACAAGAAGAACCGGAGCCGATCGCGGTCCCGCTCCCGAGAAAAGGAGCGGGCAAGGAAGCGCTCCAAGTCCCGGGAGAGCAAGCGGAACCGGCGCCGGGAGTCCCGCTCCCGCTCGCGCTCTAACACGGCCCCCTCCTCCCGGCGCGACCGGGACCGGGACCGCGACCGCGCCTCCTCCCCCCCGGACCGTATCGACATCTTCGGCCGCACGGTGAGCAAGCGCAGCAGCCTGGACGAGAAACAGAAGCGGGAGGAGGAGGAGAAAAAAGCGGAGTTCGAGCGGCAGCGGAAAATGTGAGCCCCGGGCCTGCGCTGGGGACGAGGGGGGTGGTGAGGGTGGGGGAGGAAGGGAAGTGCTCGGTGCCCCGGTGCCTTTCCCTCCGCGCCTTCTTCCTGTGAGCCAGGGCCGCCTGCGGCTGGGTACAGGCATTCGGGCCCTCGCTGGGGCCTGACCGGTGCCTGTTTTCCCGCCATCCGCCCCTTTCTCTAAGCCCGGCTCCCTCAGGTGCGTTAGGAGCCGCCCACTCGGGGTGCGAGCCCCCCGCACGCCTCCTCCCTCTCGGCCGCCTCTGCCCTCTTCCCATCCGCCGTCGCTGGTCTCTCCCTCCTGCGCTGCTCTTAAACTTCCCCGTGCGGCGGAGGCCTCGGCGCCCCTGAGGCTTTGTGCTGCACTGCCACACGCCCGCCCCTCCCCTCCGTGGCGTGGAGCTTGTTACGCGTCAAGCGGAGGCATCTGGAGTTGCTCGATGACGGTTTCAAGAAACACTATGCAGCTGCTATATTAACACTGTGGGATTACTTTCCTGCCAAATGGGACGGTGATATCCGGTGACTTGTTTCATTTGAAACCTTGCCCTTCTTTTAGCTTTATGTTGTGGAATGTGGTTATTTATTAAGTCTGCAGATATAAATACTATTGTAATAAACGGTAGGGGTGCATTAATATGCTTAGCAACATATAAAGTTATGAAACAGACCTTTATGCAGCAGAGAGATTGGTTTGAACAGTTGTAATCAGAGGATTCTTTTTCTCTGAACACTGTCCGTGCTCATTGGACCGCCTAATCCAGAAATAGCACATTCTTGTACATATGAAGCTAAACGGTGCTGTTAATTCCCAGGTGTGGAACTTTACTTCAGCCATAAGGGTCTCAGGAATTACCAGTTGTCATTGTTGGGCTTGGTGACCCCAAGCTGTCACTTTCATTTTTGTTTGAAGGTAATTCTTTGTTTACTTCAGAATTTTGACAGTCAAAAACTTCTACAGTAACACAAGCCTGTGAAAATTGACATACTTTGACATACTGATCCTAGTTTTGTGGTTTAGAATTTTATTTAGTACCTAAGTTAAGGAAAATATTCCGTGCATATCTACAATGAAGAACTAGAATATGCTGAAAATTTTGAGAATAGAATGAATAGTTTCTTCTAGTACTTACCAGCTGGTTTAATTAATGTGTAAGTAAATTTTATATAAGTTAGTTTTGAAATTTTAAAAAGCTCATGAGGTCTGTATAGAGGAAATATATTTCAGCAATACTTGCTACTGAATAGTAGCCACCTGAGGAAGAATCAATATTGGAAAAGATTGGGTATGGAATTTTGATACTTCTACAATACATTTTAAATTTTAAAAGGAAAAAGCAATAAAACTTGGAGTAGAAAAATATGGTATTTTAGTAAGTAAACTGTAAATTGTTTTACGTATGTTAGTATAGATTCATGTTAGATAAGGAAAGAAGTACTTCCTTTCTGACTGAGTAAATTGGTGGACAGTTCATGGACTGGAACTGATTTTCTTCTTCTAATGTCTTGTTCAAATCTCAATACACAGCCTAACTTCACCCCTTTCCTATAGTCCTCATTTTCTTGCCTTGCAAATATGACTTTTTTCCCCCTCAGAAATTTGGTAAAATGTAAGTGGTTTCTTTTCTGCAGATTTCATACAGTTAGTCTTTAAGAAGTAAATGGATCATACAAAAAATAGTTTTTTACATTAGTGACTTACCTGTTGCTCTGGATCATAACTCAGTAGGCCAGAATGATAAAATACTCTAAGTTCATGTGATTAAAAAATAAAAATAAGTTGGTATACTACAGAATAAATTACTGATATTTATATCTGTGTTTATAATTTTATTTCCTTAATAAGGTCTAAGCCATTGTAATATCATTGCCTATAAGTATAAAAATACATTTGATTGATTTAATTAAGAAGGGAGTTTGTTGAAGTGAGAAGAATGAAACGTGCAGGCACAGTGCTTGAGTGCATCAATTGCTGAGGGTATTTGAAAATCTATTTCAGACACGAGTGTCATGGTATTTTTGTAACTATGCACTATCTTTATTCAATTAGCTAACTGTTTTCTAGATTTCCTGATGTTAAACATAAAGCTATGGTAATCTAATAAAACATGAGAATATGAATTTAACGACAATTTATTTCTCTAGGACTCTAGCCTCTTAAGTGAACTAAGCAGTATTGGTTCAGGATGGTGAGAGTACTCGCTGCTGAGTTAAGAGGGATGGGAAACCTTTTTAAATAAAATCGTATTTAGTATATAAAGTGTGTTTAAACATTTGTCCACAAAGGGTGGTGGCTTGGCTGAAGTGCACTAACAGAGTGGTCTAGGTGTTTTGTGTGCCTTATGTTGCTTTGGGGGTTTTTTTCGTTGGGTTTGTTGTTTGATTGGTTGGTTTGTTTGTTTTTCCTGAAAAAATCACTTCAAAGCATTTTGTGTCCATTTTGGAAAAATGAATGCTGGTCTAATGTGCCCCCCCAGCTAAATTTGCTATCTCTTGAGGATCACAAGACTAAAATTTGTTTTCTCTGGCTAAATGAGTTGAGGATTCCAAAACTTTCTACTGAAGGAGATCCACTTAGTTCAGTACACTTTTGAAAAGATGACATGTGACCAAGGGAAATTGGGAGCCATCATTCCACCTTTGTATTTCCCATGTTTATCTAGATAAGTAAACCGAACTTCATCATCTCCTGTTGCATATTTGCAAATTTTGCCTTGGGTCATCTAAAAGTTGGTAAATTATGTAATTTTTTTAAATTAGTTGTTTTTCAAATTAGATAGATTAGGAAAGATTTTTCCAAATGAGATTAAAAAATGCAAACATTCTGCAAATGACAGGGTATTAAGATATTACAACAGTAATTGGTCTTCTAAATCCTGGATGTGTGTTGCTGACAGGCCAAAAGAGAAGTTTTGTAAGATTGTTCTGTACTTCATGGAATATTTGAAACAAAAGTTCAATATCAAGTTTAAAACCAAGTCTTCTCCCTAAAGCCCATAATAATTCCAGAGAAATAGTAGTACTGAAATATAATTAAAGTATGTTCATCCTTAGATATCTAATTGCCATGTTGTACTGGTGATTACTGCCTGGATATTTTCCCTGTATATGGTAATTTACCTGCAAATTTACCTAGTATTTTTGTATCCTTTTTAATGAAAGATTAAGACAGTGATCAGGTTGAGGGATAATACTGCTGCTCAACTAAAATAAAGACAAGACATTTGAAAATATTCCCAAAATTCAGAACATGGAAAGCTGCAGTTTACAAGGATTTATTTAGTGCTTGGTATTGATGCAATTTATTTTGGATCATTATGGTAGAAACAGAGTCCTGCAATAAAAAAGTTAAAAGCTGAAGTTACTGAAATTTATTGACATCTGTTAAGGTAAATGATTGGATAACTGGATTACAGGTATACCTGGAATCCTAGGTAAAATATTGAAATCACAAATTTTATTGCTTCTGTCTTCTATTTTAAGATACTGGCGACAGTTTGGTGCCTCTAGGGTGGTGACCTTAAGGCAAGATTTTACAGGATCTTATTGCTATATGTGGCTTAAAATTGAGGCCATATAAACTCCTGCAGGGTGAATGATGGTCAAAGTTGTGTGGGGTTTGGATGTTTTGGAAGAGGGGGGCATGGTGTTGTGGTTGTTATTTTTGGGTTGGGTTTTTTCCTCTTTTTTCCTCCCCCAATTGTGATCAAGAAGTAGTATGATAAATTGACTTCAATTTATAACTGTTGTTATATAGAAAGATGCTAAATACGGAATGGTCTGAATGGATTCCCTGTGATCAGAACACTGATTCCCTGAATATTCACTTTAAATGCAGAGCAAAATATTCTTTAAATATATAATCTCGTGTAAAAGTTATTCAGTAGGACAGCTGATGCTGTGGGTTCAAGGAGTTTCTTCCAGTGCCAGCGTTAAGGATTAAAAATGTAACCCTCATGTTTGCATTTTGCAGTCGTCAACAAGAAATTGAAGAGAAACTCATAGAAGAAGAAACTGCTCGAAGGGTGGAAGAACTTGTAGCTAAACGCGTAGAAGAAGAGTTGGAGAAAAGAAAGGATGAGATTGAGCGAGAGGTTCTCCGCAGGGTGGAGGAGGCTAAGCGCATCATGGAAAAACAGTTGCTCGAAGAACTCGAGCGACAGCGACAAGCTGAACTTGCAGCACAAAAAGCCAGAGAGGTAACGCTCGGTCGTTTGGAAAGTAGAGACAGTCCATGGCAAAACTTTCAGTGTCGGTTTGTGCCTCCTGTTCGGTTCAGAAAGAGATGGAATACAGCAAATCTAATTCCCTTCTCATATAAACTTGCATTGCTGCGAAACCTAATTTCTAGCCTATTCAGAGGAGCTCACTGATATTTAAACAGTTACTCTCCTAAAACCTGAACAAGGATACTTGATTCTTAATGGAACTGACCTACATAATTCAGAATTGTTTGAAACTTTTGCCATGGCTGCAGGATTTATCAGCAGTCCTTTCATTTTGGGGAAGGGTATTAAAAAATATGTAATTATGTATCCTTCATTTGTTTCATTTTGTTTACCTAGACTGTAAGAGGCTTTTGCCTTCAGCCAGGCAAAAAGCAGGGTCCAGCAGTGAGCTGCAGTACCTGTCTTTAACAAATAGGTTTCTTATTCTTCATTTAAAATGAACATTTTCCTTGAGCATACATTGGACTAATTCTGGGACTTCGAGCATAAGCCCATCCACGTCTTCACGAAGGATCTCTGTCCAAATCATTATATCCATTTTTAATAACTACTAACAACTCCTTTTTTTCTCCCTAGAAGTTATAAAAGAGCAGGTTGCCCTTGTCTGAAGTCAAGCTGAACGTGTGACTTGGGTTTTTGGGGCCTTTTTTCGTTGTTTTGTTTTGTTTTTTTAATCAGCAGCTGGAGCAGAAGCTGAAAATGTCTTTCTGTGAGACAGTAATTTGCTACTAAAGGCTTTGATGCCTGCCATGCACCAATCATTCCAGGATCCAGAAATTTCAAGACAAACTTCAAACTGTAGAGAAATTTGTGCTAAATAGTCATAAGTGTCAAATGCTTTTTTCACTCTGTACGTCCTACACAGTTTATTTTAAATTAATATTTTGATTGGCTTACAAAAGGAGAGAGAGTAGCAATACAGCTTTCCCCTTCATACTTAGATGTGACTTGTCAGTCACATAGTATCAAATTAAATGGAAACAAATGGAATGCTGAGTTTTGATAAATATTAAAAAGAATAAATAAATTATACTTTTTTGCAAAATCAGACTTTAATATCGAAGAGTTTAAGTTGAATTTACATGTTCATAGTCAGCAAATTCTTCATATTCAGAGGTTTTCATTTGATCAGATGGATGACTTGTTTTTTTAAAAAAAGTATTTTTGGTATCGTCGTCATGTGGAGAAGTCCTAGCAGTTCCTTGTAATGCAGAATGAACCTCCATGCCTGGAGTGAAGTGTGCTAGCTAGTAGCTGGTTACTAGTCATAGTAAGAAGTTTTCATATGCTTGCTTTGTTCGTATTAACTTTTTTTTCTTACACAGACACAAACCTCTGGCTAACTTTAAATCCTCCAAATATAAAAATAATTTGGATATATATTATGTGAACTGAAACACTTCAAAATTTTTCACGCAGTCTTCATATTTGAGTTGCATAACAGAGTTCCATAAAATTCACCAAGAAAACAACAATTACAAGGCTTTATTTCCTGATCTTGCCTTCCCTGGACTCCTGAATTCCAAGTTCATACTACAGACAGTTTCAGCTGTCTTAAAATTGTCAGAATACTGAATGTTAAGTCCATTCTCCCCATGAAAGAAGCCCATAGCTCCATGAAGTATGGATTACCATTTGTATTTTTCACTAACAGTAAATGTATTTTTCTTATTAATTGTTTGCCTTAGGAATGATTTACATATTTTTGTTCCTTCTTACCATAAACATCTGCATTCCTCAGCTCAGCCTTCCTTGTATGTTGTTTCTTTATAAATGGTTGAGCTGCTGATGCAGGTATTGCCAAGCTAACAGTACAAATCATTTTAAAGAGGAAGCTGGCGCGTATGGCAGCCGAGGAGCACACTCTGCAGGACACTGGACAAGACAGTAAATATTCAACTTTTAATGCTGATTAAAGGAGTATAGGTAAAGAATACGTAGGTATACTTAATTGGTGAGACAAACTATTCACTTTATTTATATTTTCTATATTACTTTTTAATTTGGTAAATACTATCCAGTTTTTGTAGTTGTCCTTGTTGATTTGTGTGATATTAAAATTCTAGTAATAAATTGTCAGGATTCTATGATTAGGGAGGGTTTAGTTGGTTGCTGTTTGGACTGGGCGGGATGATTTAAATTGAGTGCTAGAAACCAGTTTTAGTGGCTGCACAGTTTACCGTTGTGAGACAAAATAGGTGGCTGTAAAGCTGCCACTTTAAGTCAGTTCACAAAAGAATTCTGAGAAAGATTAGTGAACTTGCAGAATTGAATATTTTACTTTACTAACATCTTGCCCTGTCCTCCCCTTTAGGAAGAAGAGCGTGCAAAGCGTGAGGAACTAGAGCGAATACTAGAAGAGAATAATCGAAAAATTGCAGAAGCACAAGCTAAACTGGTATGTGAAGGTGTAGTTAACTGTTCTGTAGGGAAACACAGATGTCTCTGCCAGACTTGCAACACAATTAAAATAAACAAATCGACCCTTTCTAGAGTTTACCTTGCATATTGCTGGTTCCATCAGTAACATTGTGCTCCTTCCCCGATCTTAAAAGACCAAACCTTAAGGAGTACTACTGAGCTGGTAAAATAGTTTAGATGCAGTTGATTTAGAGGGGAGATGACTGCCTTCAGAATTTTAAAAGTATGTTTTAACTATATCTCATGGGGAGAGTTAAGTTTAAAAACATGTTCAGCCTTGTGTGACTAATGGCTGTTTTGTTGAGTGGGACAAGTACAAACTAGATTTGATTCTAGTATAATGTTGATGTAGAAGTGCTGGAAGGGACTTTCAGCATAAACTTAAGATGTGTAAGCTAGGAAAGTCTAACTTATGTTGGTCTTCAAGCCCTTTTAAATCAGGTGCTTGCCACATGAAAATATCAGTATGATTTAGCTGATTCTAATCAATTGATGGTAAGACAAACTAAGCTGCTTCTACATCCTGATTGAACTCTGTCAGTTTCAATTGCCCAATTAATTGCACCTGTTTCATATAAAACTGAGGCTTCTTAAATCTTTTTGCTTGAATACATCTCTAGATTTCTTTCTGTTTTATCCTTTCCTCAACCCTCCTATGGTGGAAACAGGACAAATGGAAAATTTTAAGTATTGACTGATGTAATGAACTAATAAGCACCTTTAGAAGACCACTGGGAGAGTTGTAAGAACCATAGGTCAATGTAAGGATTGACTAGTTGCAAATCAAGTGAAGATGGTTTTGGAGTAGGGCTTTTTAGATGGGTTTTGGAGCAGGGAGACCTAGGCCTGAAGGTATGTGACTTCATTATGTGTGTATGTTACTTCAGCTTACACATGACAAGTGTTGGGACAATTTCTGTACGTACCTAATGTCTTCCTTAATTAAAATGTGTTGTTTGCAAAGCAGTGCTGAAAAACAGGGTATGTAAGCATTCCAGATTTCGATACATTATCTGTAGAAAGTTCTCAGTGTTTTTTCTAAACTCAATTCAAATAACCATTTTATAAAATCGTTTCACTGAAACCAACTATGGCATCTAGCTCAGGCAGAACTGCTTATGTACTTACGCAGGATTCTACCTGTTAGGAAGTTAATACGAACTTGTAATTTGCTTTTATGACTACAAAATGCTGGCCTAAATGTTACCATTTTCCTATATAGGCTGAAGAACAATTGAAAATTGTTGAAGAACAAAGAAAGATTCATGAGGAGAGGATGAAACTAGAACAAGAGAGACAGCGTCAGCAAAAGGAAGAGCAAAAAATTATCCTGGGCAAAGGAAAGTCTAGGCCAAAACTGTCCTTCTCCCTAAAAAGCCAGGATTAAATTTCAACTCTGAACTCTTAAAAGAAAAAAAGAAACAAACAAAAAACAACAACAACAAAAAAAAAAAGGAAAACAAACAAAAACTTTGTATGGTAGCTTCATGTTGAAGTGTTTTTTGGTTTTTTTCTTTCTCTCAAGTTTTTTTTTTTTTGTTTTGTTTTGTTTTTTTTTGTCTTTTTTGAAAGTTGGAAAGTTAGCTTGTTCTAATAGGGGCTGTGCTCTGCAATTCTTATTTTTTTTAAACTTCCATTAAGTTAAACCCTTATCAGATCATCGTTGCCTTTTTGAGGGTAATCTGTTTCCATCAATTTTGTTTCTTTATTGGTGGTCTGAAGCAACTCATGTCACTTTGGGAACTGTGGATGATCTGATAAGGTTTTACTGACCTAGTCATCAGAGTTTGACTCTGATAATTGACAGACCTTTATACTGGGTATTGCTGACTTTTAATGTTTTTATTTTAAAGTCAGTAAATACACGAGTAAATTGCCATAGTATTACTGGACCTCTGTGGTTTATTGTTAAATCAGTGTCCTATGATACTGTCCCGTTGTTGCGCTTGATGTTCCTGATACAGGTAAGGAAATAGTTTGTCATTTCTGCTATGAATACATAGAGAGAGTTCAGTATTGTCTTTGTTAGATTTGTTTTTATTACATTGACAGCATTCAACCAGCGTTCCCCATTGTGTAAATAAACCAATTTGCTGAATAAAGTGAAAGTCTTAAATTCATATGTTTAAGTAAATTTTTTTAGTACACTTCTATAAACAGCTATAAGAGTGACAATTCACATTATTAAATTCAAGACTATAGTGATATTTTTTTAAATTTTGCTTTAAACTATTGTGGCTTCTACTTATAATGCAAAATCACACACAGTAAAAAATCCCTGCAGTTGTGAATGTTATTGATGGCTGCTGCTGTTTTTATGAATGTTGGTTTTTATTCTGACAGACTTATTTCAGCTGTAGTATCATGTTTAAACGACTGTTTGGCTTACTGCACCCAGACTGATACTTCCGATATCTAAACCCCTTCAGTTCACCTGTAGTATAATACATTGTATAAGTTAAGGTCATTACCATATAATGAATCTGATGGATCCTAAAGGATTTAAGAATGGAAGTTTTTTCTCCCAAAGGACTGGACTGGCTAGTATATTTGAACTGAAAAACAGAAAGTGAGATTCTGTCTAAATACATTGTTTTAGCCAGAAAGCAACTGTTATATAGATCTTGACTATTATCCATTTATATATACAGGTTTTATTTTGCAAACTGAAACTCCAGATTGAAAACTATATATATTAAAGTCCCCCTTTTTGTATGTAATTCCTCTACCAAAACCTAGATTACTATAGCTTGTCCAGTTCTAAAACTTTGTTTTTCCTGTCAGCGCTCAATATCTGTAGTAACCATAAAATTCAAGTTACCAGTAGCTGCCTAAGCATTTGAAGGTCACTGGACAAAGTTGGAAATAATTCCTGATATTCCCAAAGGTCTGTTTCTGTAGATTTAGCAAATTAAATGTGGGAGAAAGTTAAATGTGCCACTGAAAGCAGTATTCAACGAGCTTTGTATGAAACCGGGCTTGGGGGCAGACTGATGTGTATCGCTTTGTCCAGTATGTCAAGAAAATGTGAAGATGGTAAAATACCTACACTATTACTGTACTTAAATTTGTCTATATATTGTGTGACAAAAGAAGGTTGAAAGTTGCTTAATGCATAAAAACAAAACTGAAGCCAAATAAATCATGTACATGACCTGTTGGCAGGAGCAGGCTGTATTTAAAGATCAACTGATACCTGTATTTCTAAAACAGAAAACATCCCCTGTTCCCTTATGAGAAACAAGCTATTAAAAGTCAATACTCAAAACAGACCTATGCAGTTTTGTTTCCTCTTCTAAAAGCAAGAAGCCAAGTAATCATACATGCAGCTGTGGTATTAAGCATTATTTTGTTCTGCATCACATAATTTGCTGCTAAATAGCAACATTTGTTCTCTGCATTTAACATTGTGTAGGCCTAGATGTTACCAGGTCATTTTCAGCCCCACCTCTTGGACTATCTTGTGCACAAAATGCCCATTCGTAATGAGATTGCCCCTTCTGCCATTCCACATTTCACTACCTGTTTCTCTTTCCCCTGCCCTCAAACAAAAGGAAAAGCAGCTAGGTCTTTACTTTGGTTTGGTTTCCTCTCTTGGGGTAGATGTTCAGGTGGTGGAATCTGCTGTCTCTGCTGTCTTAAGGCATTCTCTCTGTCTTAGATCTTTGTATACCTGGTGTGGGTGAATGTTATGTTTGCATTACTGTAGGGTTTTCTTTTTAAAATTATTACAGGACTTCAGAGATACTGTTGATTTCTAGAAAAATAAAGATGCATATAGTTTGGAGAGGGGGCAAGTTGACATTTGAAGTGAAGAACTTGGCATATTGTATTCCCATAGGACTTCATACTCATTTAATGCAAAGTATGCAGGAACACAGACTGACATAGTGTTTAAACTACGTGAGCTCCTTGCATGTGTCTGCACAGAGAAAATGTTGTTGGTAATTGTGTTCAGTATTTATTTTTTTATTTCATTACAATTTGAAGTTTGAACTTCAAATTTTGGTTAGACAAGTTTTGGGTTGCTCTGGGATTTTGTGTGTTGTTGACCACCCCAGGGAGTCAGGCAGGCATTTTTGTTGCCACCTACCTTAAGCAGTGTTCATTTCCCTTATATGGTAACAGAAGAGATCTTAGTTTTCCCAAACTTGTTCGTAAATGTCCTGGATAATTATTTTAATATGAAACAGTGCATCTGTCTGGCAACGGTGGGAGCTTGGAAGACCTTAGAACAGCACGCTAAACATGTGCTCTCACTTTGGTGATTTGCTAAACTGCCCTTTGAACTTTGCGTGTTCATTTATCATCATTTTTCCAAGCCCAAGTGGAAAGTTGACTCCTAAGAAATGTATTGGAAGGATGGCATCCTTGCAGCTTAGCAAAGCAGAGACAATTACGTAAGAGATGTCTAAGCTGCCAAGCAACTGCATGTGTATGTATAATCTCACTAAAGTATCAACAGTTCATCCATTCCTATCTTGTTGTGAAAAAGAAGGATTTACCTTTGATATCTCCTTTTCTCTTGAACTATGTGCCACCTCATACACCTTGCCCTATTGTCCTTCCTGATGTGAAGCTGATATCCCTCTCTTTGCGATGCTATTAGCATCCTCTCAGGATTGAGATTCTACCATTTTTTAGCATGTACACCAAATACGGAGATGTTGGTTATTATTCACTTTTAACTACATGCAGTATTTCGTTAAACATTTTTAGAGCATTTGGGGTCTTAGCTCTGTCATTTCAAGGTCTTAACTTGGTGCAAGTGCAGGTGAAATTCAAGTCATTAAACACCTTCCAGGTTGAATTACAGAGGGGACTTATTTCATAAGAGAACTGCGGAGCTGCCTGTGTGCCTAAGGCTCATTCCAGGCCAGGAGGATATGGTTGAAGTGCCCAGGCTTGGTATGGTTTCGGACTGACAGGTCAGTCTAGCAAGAGCTGAACCATGACTTTCATGCACTTGTGTTCCATTCTCATGCTGGTACTGCTATGTGTGCATTTCAGGGTTATCCCCCTCTTTCTATCCCACCATTTTGTTAGCCTGCTGAAGAGTAATGAGTTTCTGTTGACATTTCAGTACTAAACAACCTCACGCTTACAATCATCTTCCATGGACTGACACTTAGAATCAAGGGTTATGCTAGCTCAGCATCAGCTCTGCTTGGAAGTACATAGATCCCCATTGATAATAAAAGGCCAGTTGTGTAGCAGAAGCCTGATGCCAGGTCATTTTTCCTACCCCTCATATCACTGACCATGGAATAATGTAAACATTTTTATTTTCAAAGAGTGGTACAGAGAATCAGCGTAAGTCAAGTCAAAACAGAGTTAAAATGCATGGTTTGGATGTATGAACATTTTCTCTGATTTTAATTACAAGGCTGCTTGAATTCTATGGCTGTATCTGGGAGAAGCCAAGTTCATTTTATTAAAAGCTATGGTTGACCAAAAGTACAGTTATAAAACAGACCTAGAGAAGGCAAATTAACATCTATGCATGTACTTTACCATAAGTACAGAAAATGCACTGTTGCAGTGTGAATGATGTATTAAGAGCCCTTTCAAGTATCTGGCACACTTGGCCTTTTGTACAAATGATAAGCAATCCATTTAAGTTAATAAGCATCAGTTGTGATCATTTCCCTTTATTGAATTTAGCAGTAATTGTACCCATTGAGTTATATCTTTTTGACTTTCAAAACTGGTACATTTTCATGTATTGATGAATGATAATGAGCTTTTCCACTTCAAACATTTCATGTTTAGACTGATGTTTAAAAGAGAATCAGGGATTGTGGGCCCAACCCTGATCTTGTTCAGATTAGCTGCCCTTCGTTATGGTTTTTGTAGTACCAGAGCCCTTACCTATATAATTATTGCTGACATTACTGTTGGAAAGAAGGTGAAAGAGGTTATTCAGCAATAAACAGGATTGGTTTTTTTTTTCAAAGCCAGTGTGAGGTACAGGAAATAAAGGTTTAAGCGGTACAAACAGCAAAGTCCCAGTTTTTCAGTGAAGACAAGGGATAGGCAGGTCTCACCTGCTCGCTGGCAGCGTTCATCCACCCATCCCTCCATTTGTGGGTCCATCCCCGTCCGCCGCGCCGGGCCGCCCGGGCACTGGGGGACCGCGGCGCCGCTCCCAAGGCCGCGGCAGGATTTTCCCTAGAAGCGTTTTCCCCGTGTGTTCGTCTGTCAGGAAACCGCGTTCCTTGCGAAACCCGTAATGTCTGCCGGGACCTCCTCCTGAAATAGCCTCCAGAGAAGCGGCAGCCGAAGCCGATTTCTAACTTCCGAACACTGGTCGTCTTTTTTTTTTTTTTTTTTTTTTTTTTTTTTTTTTTTTTTTTTTTTTTTTTTTCTTTGAAACCCCCGTCCCCAGCCTTTACTCCCACGTTTCTCCCGCGTCCGAGGCGCTTTCTCGGAGGCGAGACGGAAAGGCTGGAGGCCGGTGCGGCGGGCGCAGGGGTCGGGACCGGGGAACGATTGTGGTCGCATCGCGGCTGCCCAGGGGCTCCGCGCCGCCGCAGCCCCTCCGAGCGCCGCCCGCTCCCGCACGGCCCCCGCCCCCTGGCCCGGCCCGGCCCGGTCCGGCCCGGTCCGGCCTGCTGGGAGCCGTAAGCAACTCTGCGGCTCTGGAAGGGCCCTGCGGCCCGACCCAACCGCAGGGACCGGTTCCTCGGTCAGAAAGAGTGACCTGAGCAGAGTAGCCACCGAGCTCGCGTTTCTTTGGATAGCTTAGTCTTTGTTGATTAGGTTATGTCGGAAACAAGCGCCCAGTTTTGACTTGGTTTTGACTGGAAAACGATTTTAATAACGTGGATTTTTATACACTTACAGTGTGCATCGGTAGGATGCTGGACACTAGAGTAAAACAGCTGTATTTGCGTAAAAAATGATTAGGCACTGGACAATAGGAGCCGTGTGATATATTTAGCTACAGGAGGATATTTTCAGACAATACCAGGGCTCTTCATTTCCTCTGGTTTACTTAAAGCAAGGATACGAAGAGTTAGAGGTCACAGTTTACTCACCGCTTTTACAAAACACCACTCGTAACCTTTTGCTTCTAAACAAACAGAAGCAGCAGCATCACAAAATTGAGGTAGACCTATTTTACACGTCTCTGTGGCTGGAAGCATTTATCAGGCTCCGTGTTTACATTGTCTCACGACCGGCTACACACCACACATTTGTTTAAAAGTTTAATAATTAAGTACTTTCCTCCCCTCACTGGTGAAGTTCTCCTTTGATGCCCCTCGGTGTGCATAGATACCTAAGCTCCCACTTGAGTGCTAAGTTTCCGTCCTGGGAATCAGATCCTTTTCCTCCAAATTGCGTCGCCGGATCTGCAATTCCTTCCTCACTGCAAATTAAATTTAATTAAGCAGTTTACTTAAAACGTATTCGATGTTTTGTGTGAAAAGCAAACTGATTTCCTTGTTTTCGTGAGTGGTAGATTTCATTAGAGAACTACCGAACACAATTAACTCAAAATGTATGGGGCTTCGAGCACGCTTCCAATTTCTTTCCTCTCTGTTGCGAGCGGGAGGAGCGGGTTCTGCCAGGCTGAAACACCCGTTTTGTGGAAAAGGGGTCGGAAGAATTCCAAAATTGATTCGGGAAATAAATTACAGTGCCAGTTGTTTGCCTTATGAAAGCTTCTTGGCGTTCGTCTAAAAGCCGGACGAGTACCACCAGAAAGCCGATTTTTAAGCGAATACACATATTTCTTCAGGACTAAAATTATGCGAAATTGGCTCTTTATTCGGGTTTTCTGTAGGATGTTCTTTGCATGCCTCGACTAAAAGGTAGGGAAATGGCTGAAAAGAACGCGGTAATTTCCTGGGATTTAACTTTTAATCCTTTCTGCAGATACTGTTTTGGCAAGAAATCCCTACTGGAAGAAATTCGGTAACCCTCTTAATTTCACAGGAACGACTATGCCATTTACACCACCCGTGTTTCCTCGGTACAGCTCTTTTCGCGGACCCCTCACGTGTGCCGCCTCCGCAGCCCGAACCACCTCCGGGGGCAGCGGTACCGCCGCCCCGTTCGGCTTTTGCCGGTGAATTTCGCGGTGGAATCGTGTGGGCGCCGGGGCAGGCAGGACGCGGGGGAGCGGCGGAGGGGGACAGCCGAGGGGGGCCTGCGGAGGGCAGCCGCTGGCCGCTAGTGGGAGCTGTGGCCCCGTGGAAGTGCCGCGGGAGCCGCGGCGTGTCGGGCTCTGAGCGCGGCGTCGGGAGCCCCCTCCACCCCCCCCCCCCCCCCCCCCCCCCCCCGGCGCCCTCCGCACCCTCCGAGGAACCCACGAAGCCGCGGGGAAAGCATCTTCAGCGCTGCCCGCAGGTAGCTGCCTCTGGCCAGAAATTAATGAGAGAATGCATAAAAGGGCCAGGTGCCGTGCCGTTGGGCTACGCGGCGTCTGAAAACGAACTGTGTCCGAACCCCCTCCCCACAAAATCTAGAGGGGAAGAAAGAGTCTCTGCGCAATTGCCAGAGAAAGGCGAGGGAATTCGCGGCAGGCCCCAGAGCCCCGCACTGCCCGCCGTTCTGCATCCCTCTGAGGGGCTCCGCATGTCCGACTCTTCTTTATTCGGTGATGGCCCGTGGCTAATTGTCTCGCAACTAGATAAACTTCGAAAACTCACAGAACCTGTGGGAAGGGCCAGTGGGAACCGAGCGCGGGAGCACCCGCAGACCTCCTTCCCGGCTGGGAACCCGCAGAAAGTTGTGCACGGAGCGCCACGCCGGTGGGAGCCCGGCCCGGCCCTTTCCCGCGCCGTGGCGCGGAGGTGGTCGCTGCCACGCAGCGCCTGCAGCCGGGCTCCCCGGGGTGCTGCGCTCGCAGCGGCGGACAGGGTGCGGGGGAGCCCCGTGCCTCCTGGCCCTGCCGCTGCTCCCCGCTCTTTGAACGGCAGTGTACCCGGGAAACAATGTGAGCAAAGGCTGGGTTTTAATGCTTTCTTTTATTTCATTTTTTCCCGATTTCGCTCCATCAGAGCCCGCCGCGCCTCACGCACAGCCCCGGTATGAATCAGAGCGAGGGGACTCTCCGCGCACGCCGGGCAGCGGCCGCCGGCAGCGCGGCGCGGAGGGACCGGGGGGTGTTACCTGCCGGCCCGCTCGGCTGGGCTCGGCGCGGCCCCGCCCGCCGCTCGGCGGTAAGTGACAGGCGCGGCGCCCAACCAGCGCGGCGGCCCGCCGGCGGCCCTATGAGCGGCGGCGGCGGGGCAGCGGGGCCGCGCTTATATGGCTACGGCAGCGCGCTGCCGCCGGCCGCGCTCCTGCGCCGGGGTCTCGCAGCGGCGGTGTCGGGGGTTGGAAGCGCCGCGGTGGGAACGACAGTGGCTGGCGCCGCTCCTCTTCCCTCGCTCCATTCCTTCTCCTCCGCGGTGGGTTGCGCGTCGGCGCAAGTTCCACGCCCGCCGTTCCTCTTTCTCAGTCGGCCGCCGCGGCGCGCACTGCAGATCGCGCAACGGGAGAGGGACGATTTGACGCTGCGACCCCTCCGTCCCCCGTTTTGGTTTCTTTTTATTTTTGTGATCGTTGTTGTCCGCCCCTGTTTCTTTCCTTGCTCCGCTCCGTGGTCTTTGCCGGCGACAAGGACAGCAGTGCCCCTCAGGGAAGCCGGAGCCCTGCGGATGCGCCTCCCCAGGACTGGGGGAGCTGATTCGGAGTGGATTTATTGACTCGCGATTGCTTCCGAGCTGCCCGAAACAGCCCGGGCTGGTGCCCGTGCGGATTGCAAACTGCGGGGAGCAGTGAAAGACATACAGGAGGAGCCGCCCGCCGAAGCTGTGTCGTTTCCCCCCCGACCCTTTTATTTCTCCCGCCACCCTTTATTTTATCTTAATTTATTTTTTTGTTTTACTCCTTTTCACGCGGGCCTTAGACACTGTGAACGCGTATGGCGCTCTGGATCCAAATGGGAGTTGGCAGTTTGAGTGGCATCTTCCAAGGCAGCCGGGAGACCCCCACTAAGAGGAAGGACTGAGGCGTTTGCTTTTTTTTTTTTTTGCTATTGCTGTTACTTCGGAGGTAGCTTGGATCTGACCTCACAGGAGATATTCCTACATGCGAGTGGCATACATGACTCAGTAGATCTGCTTGCAGCTCTCGCCAAGTGCATCGTCGACTCCTACTGTGTGATTTTTTTTTAATATATTATTATTTTTTCCCTATCAATCATCCCGGCTGTTGGGATACCGGGCACCCACCCTGCTGTTGCTGCTCAGGTGCGTGGGAAGGCGCACGGCGGAGTTGCTGAGGCTCCGGGGAGGGACTCGGTGCCGCCTGCGACCATGGCAGCGCGGAGGCGAGATGCCTCCGCCTGGAAGTACTGCTGGGGAGCCGTGATGGTTTTATGCAGAACTGCACTGGCGCGGTCCATCGTTTTAGACCCCATATATTGGAATTCCTCTAACCCCAAGTAAGTTTCCATCCCGCTGCCGCCCGCCGTCTCCCCGGGGACCGGCGCTGTCCTCCGTGCGCGGGGGAGGGACGGGACGGTGCCGCAGGTCGGCCGCGGCCGCCGTGAGACACGGGGACGGGGCGGAGTGCAGTAGCGGTGAGCGGCGGCGGCGGGGGCTCTGGCCGTGCTGGCACCGAGATCCAGCCCTTCCCGGGGCGGGCGTTCCGTGGGACGGCGGAGCTGCCCCCGTCGCCCGCTGCCCCCGGCGGGAGCGTCTCGGGAGGGAGGAGAGGCCGTGCCGGACTGGGGCGGCGGACCGGGAGTGGGCTGGGGAGTGGTGGCGCGGTAGCAGGATAAAACCTGCGGGCAAAGGTCCGGGCTGGAGCAGCGGAGGAACCGGGCTGAGCTGAGTTGCCAGGAAAGGGTGATACTCTCCAACTTCTCCATCTGCAGATGCAAACTCATCCCATTGACTCCAGCGAAGTTACATCTGCTTATAACAGGGCTAAATTTGGTTGTGGAGTTGATGGTATCAAGGCACATGGCAGTGAGTAATGAACTAAGCATTACCCATCACACAACCATTTAGTGTCATTCTTCATTAACAAACCCAAACAAAAATGTACGTGCGTTCCCAGGACCTCGCTTTCAAAGCTCACTCTTAAAAGGGATGCGTTATCTCAAAAAAACCCCAAACAAACAAACAAAAAAAAACACAAAAAAACCCCCAAAAAAGCCAAAACCCAGCAACTTCTATACTTAAGCATATAAAATTATTGCTTTTAGAAAGAGGAACTTTTTCAAAAGTGGGCTGTCCTTTTAAAGAAAAGTCTGAGGCAATGGTGTAAAGCTACTTACACTTCTCTTTTGTCTCCTTGGATTTTTAACATACAAAATGGAAGTTGGCTTTGTTCACTTGTGAGAGCCTCTGAACTTTTGTGATTAGAATCACTAGTTTGGAGAACAAAAATCACGGTAAGAAGTAGACTAATGAGTTAAGGGAATTTTAAAGGAGAAATACTTTAAAATATATTTTTGTACGCATGCTCCATTTTAAGTTATATATATTTAAAATTAAATCATATGCAGCGTGTTAATTGAATTTAGCGTTTCCCATTAACTCCAGTAAGTACATGTCTTGTTTTCCTGGGGGAGTTTGTAGAGGAAATGTTAGGTGGTGATGAGACAAGTATGAATGAAGTATTTCCTGGATCAAGGATTAATCCTGCGCAGGTGTCATGATCTATAGGAGTTTGGTGAAGATTTCAAAGTTTGAATTAGGAGTAGCATCTCAAGTTTACCAAGTAACCTTGCCTTACAGTCATCATCTATTGTTGCTTTCATTAAAGGAAAAAAAAATCACTATAGATTTCTTCCTGTATTATTTTTTAATGCTTGCTCTGTTTCTCTTCACCAAGAAGTATCCTGATCTTTCTTAAAAAAAAAAAAAAAAAAAACTTAAAAAAAAAACCCAACAAACTGTCAGGA